>WSYH01007390.1:0-33315 GCA_036426205.1 Ascaphus truei | reverse complement strand
AAAACACAGTTACTATAGTGGTGCTGAGATGTATCAAGGCTGGTTTTCACGCTACAGAATTGTCAATTTCTTTTAAATGTAAGAGCCCCAAATTTACTAACTAGATATTGAACATTATGGTAACATACGTAGGATTAACTGGAATTAGGGATGCCGTGGGTGGGGTGGGAGTTGGTGCCAAGAGATGTGCCCCGGTCTGGTGTTGGCGGGGTCAGACATTTGTGATTGGCTAGCCCTTCCTTTGCTAAACCCACTGCCTTTGCTCAACAGGATGCAAACCCCTCCCCACTCAACAGGCTGCAGCACCAAAAAAAATCGCCCTCCCCCCACCAACCCTGTAGTCCACGGATGCCAGCACCCACAAAATCCCTCTCCCCCACCAAACCCTGTGTCAACAGACTGCCAGCACCCAAAACATCACCATCCCCCACCAACCCTGTTGTAACAGACGGCCAGCACCCAAGAAACCCCTTCTCTCCCCACCAACGCTTAGTTCACAGGCGGCCAGAACGTCTTGTCCCGCTCACAAAACAGGACAACAGGTCAGGATTCAGGACCTGCGCCCGGGGAATTCTGTCAGTGCCCTCCGGACGTGAAACTAGTGAGTAATGTCATTGATAATTGGTAGATCTTGGGATCAGTACTTTTTTTTAAAAGAAGGGGAAAAACAACTCATGCATTATAAGCATTGAAAAAAAAACCTAAGTTGTTATTTTCCAGGTGTGTTGATGCTTAAAAGTCCAATGCTGGACGCTTTCGGGATTTCCAGATATCTTCTTCCTCAGATGGTGTTCTGTCTGTACATCGTATGGGTAATAGTCTAAAGTATAAAAATATATCAAAATAAAATATGTTGGCCTATATTACTAAATAGTGTTATCCCATAAGACACCTTCAGCCACTCACATGAAATATGAGTCTAGGGGCATACATATGTTCAGGCCAAAGTGGCGCAATACTGGGGCAAAATAAAACAGCACCTATGAACAGTATGAAAGAAAAAAGTTCACTAAAATCCAATAGGATTTTTCCTTTGATAAATTATGGTGCGAATGTTTGCCCCACGATTTTAGCACCGACGTTGTGCGTTGATACATAGAACGCGCCGAGGGAGATGTACCGATGCTTTTGTCAAGGTGTGCTACTGTAATAGAGTTTGGTTTCATGCATTGGCTCATTTTTGCTTGTGTTGCGTCAAATCAATGGAAGTGTTTCGGGTACAAGTGTTTATTACTGTGAAATAAATAACAAAGGAGGGCGAGGCGAGGAGTACTGAGGGGGATAATCCCTTTTATTGGACAACACGTAGTTGATATGCTACAGCTTTCGAAACTCTCAGGAATCACCCGGTCAAGGAAGCTTTGAAAGTTAGAAAGCTTGTTGTAACATACGTTACTACTTGTTAATCCCTTAAAAGGTATACGCCCCCTTACTCCCACCCCCTCCTGTGTTACTAGATGGAAGGAAGGACAGCACGGCCCCCCCACCTACATTGCTTCGATTTGACGCAAATGTAGGATAGAAAATTTCCGCCACCTCCTGATTCGTGTGATGCAAATACAAGATACAAAAGTGACTCACAGAGCGATGAGTTGCAACATTATTGACAATCTGTGATAGTGTAACTTTCCCTGACTCCTCCTATTGTCACTCCCCATATCGCAACATGACGCAAGTGGCACAAAACATGGTGCAAAACACGGTTAATTGATGCCAAGAGACGCCAAGATGAAAATGATGCAATTTATGTTACGTTCGCTACAAATTTGCCTTGAAGACAGTACGTCCTCCCCTATGTCTTTAGACTGGTCGCATCTATAATATATTTTACAAGAAAGGGAGTGAAGTAAAGTACCTCCAAAAAAAGGGCACTCGCTGATATGTAGCCAAAAATAGGATAAATATTATTTTCTGTAGACGGTGTGGTCCATAAAGGGACAAAATGAGGCGCTCATATATTGGTTATATGAAGTATACGCATCTATATGAAATGCTCAATGTGTTTTATATATGAGTCCTCTGTATGGTATTGATACACTGGTGTGTGTATATATATTATACTGTACACAACACATGGTCTGTGCCAAATTTTTTAGAATAGTTGGGTGGTATGATGCTGTGTTATATTGAATGATATAGTATAATTAGTGGTATTGTAATGTTACTCTTGTTTTTCCTATAGTAATCGGGTACTGCGTTATACCTTATGGTGGGGTACTCGTGGGAGGATTTACTTCTGTGCTTACAGTATGTAATATACTGCTATCACTTATATTATGCCTGCTAAAGGAGTGTTCATGCCTACACTGGTTGGGTTTTAAGGATTGAGTTGCCCACGTTATACGTAAAATAAATGATATTAGATTTTGGAAACATACTAACAGGCGAGTGCCCTTGTTTTGTTGGCAACATTTCTTTAGAGACAAAATCCTTCTCTGTTTTATATACTTATATAGTATCTTACGTGGTTCATCCCTTTTGGGATTTCTAGATGGGACGTCATTATCCTCTCTCGCACCCCAATTGACCGTCACTTAATTGACAAGCACCTACCCGAACCCGGAGGGGGGGGGGGGAGGGGCGGGGGGGGGGGGGGGGGGGCGAGTAAACCCTCCGTCCTCTTCTTGGTGGCGGTGGGCTACCCCCCGTCTATACGAGGGCAGTCCAACCCTTTTAGGTGGGGGCGGGGGGTGGGGGGGGGGGGGGGGGGGGGGGGGGGGGGGGGTGGGGGGGGGGGGGGGGGGGGGGGGGGGGGGGGGGTGGGGGGGGACCCCACCATTCCCGTTCCATTTGACAAGAGGCGGGGGGTGGGGGGACCTAAAGAAAACAAATAAGAAAAAAAAAACAATACACCAAAAAAAAAGAACCAAAAAACAAAAAACAAAAAATAAAAACAAAAAACAAAACAAAACAAAAAAACACATCAAAAAAAAAAAAAAAAAATAAAAAAACTATAAAAAAAAAAACAACCAAAAAAAACAAACACAACAAAAAAAAAAAAAAAAAAAAATACACAAAAATTAAAAAAAAAAACAAACAACAAAACAAAAAAACAAAATAACCAAACACAAAAAAAAAAAAACAAAAAAAACAACACAAAAAAAAAACAAAAACACAAAAAAAAAAACCCCAAAACACAAACAAACACAACACCACATAAAAGCAAACCAAACACACCAAACAAAAAAATGTCCAAGGCGTGAAAAAAAAAAAAAAAAAAAACAAAAAAAAAAAAAACAATGGTGTGTTGTCGGGGGGCGGTGGGGGGTCGTGTTGTTGGGGGTGGTTGGGGGGGGGGGGGGGGGGGGGGTTGCTACTTTGTTCTCTATTATATGGTTTCTTTAAAAAAAAAAAAACCAACAAACAAAGGGGGGTTTTTTTTTACAAAATTTTTTGTTTTGTTTTTTTTTTTTTTTTTTTTTTTTGTGTTTTTTGTTGTTTTTTGTGTTTTTTTTTTTTGTTAGGTGTGGTTGTCCCCATTTTCCTATTTTGCAATCATTTGTTGTAAATGTTGTAACCAAACGATTGATGGTGGTGTAGGTGGGGGCGATGGGGCTAATCATTGGATCATGAGCTGTAGGTGTATTACCCACATACATCATTTGCTGTAGGTGTACTTAACCAAAATAACATGATGCATGTTCCCAGTATGTCACAGAGAGGCCGCCGGAGGAGAAAGGAAAAGCAGGGCGTTGAATTGGGCTGTGACGGTGACAGAGCGGGCTCAGGTCGCTCTTCTGGTTTTATAGGCCACCAGTATGTAGAATGCAACCCAGGCAGGACAATTCTCATAGGAACATGCCCACGGCTACAAACACAGAAAGACACACGGCGTTCACTGTCATTCTTATGGGCATGAAAGGCTGCCAAGTTCTCATGGGTTAAATCGTTAGCTCTTTCTCTTAAAGCCGCAGTCCGCTTTCCATTTTTTGTTTTTAAATGAGGCGTTCTGTAAACGGTGGCCTGTTGGTTTTAAAGCCATATTAAAAGCAGCAGAACAGAAAGAACATGTCGCACGCGACGATTTTTTAATAATAATAAAACAAAAATAATATATAGAACAAATTGAAGCAGAGGGGTTACGGAGCTGAGTGTGTTAATTTCAGCTTGTGGGACCCCCTGGTTCCTCTCCATAGGGCGACGGTAGCAGCTCCGGCTGGGTGTGTGGGCTAAATAATGGCGGCTTAAATGTCGTGGGCCAATAGGAACCGTGGACCATCATAACCCTTGCACGGTTCCTATCGGCCTTTAAACGCGGAGATGTGTTACCGGAGCCCACTGTGGGAGGTAAGTATCTCGGGGAGCAGGGGGGGGGCGAGGCGTCTACAATTATGGTAAAGCTCTGGAGACCCCCAGCTTCCCACCTATAAAAAAAAGCACATGTTCTGCTGCTTAAACCTACTGATTGTCTGGGATCATATCTTAGGCTGCGTCATGGTTCCTGATTGCTTGATGAAGAGCGCGGGAGGACCCGCTTTCCATGGCCTTAGACCGCGCGAAGTAGGGTTTTGTTGGCGTGTCAGGGGGCGGGCTTAGTGATGTCACGGAGCTCCTTTCTCTCTCTGCTTTTCCTTATGTGCTTTGGCCTTGGTTCGCCCTCATTGGGCGAACCGCTCACGTGACCGGCCCTGTGCTCCGGCGAGCGCAAATCTAAATTTTGTCTACGACCTACGCTTCCGCGCGCGCTTGCGTAAGCGTAGGCGATGCCCCTAATTAAAGCCGCTCTAATGCGGACTGTAGGGCTCACTGGTAAGCATCCAGCACGCCTGAGGGTAGCGAGGTAAGAGCTGACCATAATCGAGGCCTAATCTCGAAGAGAAATCACATTGTTGCACTTTTGTGAAGGGAAATATCCTGAAGTTATGCGCCCGGTTGGTACCATTAAGGGCTTGTTACATGTGTATGTGGGATGGTTACATGTGTCTGTGGACGGTTAATTACATGTGTATGTGGATGGTTAATGTGTATGTGGACGGTTAAATCTGGTATGATGGGACGGTTTACATCTGTATGTGGGACGGTTACATGTGTAGTGGGACGGTTACATGCGTATGTGGGTACGGTTACATGCGTTATGTGGGACGGTTTACATCTGTATGTGGGAGCGTTTACAGGTGTAGTGGGACGGTTACATGAGTATGTGGACGGTTACATGTGTATGTGGAAGGTTACATGCGTCTATGTGGGACGGTTACCTGCATATGTGGGACGGTTACATGCTATGTGGACGGGTACATGCGTATGTGGAGACGGTTACATGTGTATGTGAGGACGGGTTACATCTGATGTGGGACGGTTACCAACGGTGTATTGTGGACGGTTACATTGTATGTGGGACGGTTACATGTGTAATGTGGGACGGTTACATGTGTTATGTGGACGGTTACATCTGTATGTGGGACGGTTACATGCGTTAGTGGGACGGTTACATGCGTATGTAGGGACGTTACATCTTTATGGGGCCGGTACATCTGTCTATGTGGGACGGTACATCTGTATGGTGGGACGGTTACATGCGTATGTTGGGTAATGGTTTACATGTGTTGGGGATGTGGGACGGTTACATGCGTTATGTGGGGACGGTTCGGCATATGTGGGACGGGTGACATCGTTTATGTGGAGGGGGTATAAATGCGTGTATGTGGGACTGTTACATGTGTATGTGGGAGGTTTAAGTTGTATGTGGGACGCGGTACATGTGTATGTGGGACGGTTACATGTGTATGTGGGCCGGTTACAGGTGTATGTGGGCGGTTATATGTGTATGTGGGACGGGTACAGGGTGTATGTGGGACAGTTACATGTGTATGTGGGACGGTTGGTTACATGCGTATGTGGGACGGTACATGGTTATGTGGGACGGTTACATGCGTATGGGGGATGGTTAATGGTATGGGGGGAAGGTTACATGTGTATGTGGACGCGGTTACAGTGCTGTGGACGGACTGTTACAGGGTATGTGGGACGGTTTACATGTGTAGGTGGCACGGTTACATGTTCGTAGGTGGGACGGTTACATGGTTTATGTGGGTGGGGACGGTTACCTGTGTATTGGGACGGTTACAGATTGTATGTGGGACGGTACATGCGTATGTGGGAAGGTTACAGGTATGTGGGACGGTTACATGTGTATGTGGGAAGGTGTACATGCGTAGTGGGATGGTTACAGGTATGTGGGACGGACATGGTATGTGGCTGGTGATTACATGTGTATGTGGGACGGTTACATGCGTATGTGGGATGGTTACATGTGTATGTGGAGACGGTTAGATGCGTATGTGGCTGTTACATGTGTAGTGGGACGGTTTACATGCGTATGTGGGACGGTGGTTCACATGTGTATTTGGGACGGTACAGGTGTATGTGGGACGGTTACATGGTATGTGGGACGGTTACATGTGTAGGTGGACGGTTACATGTGTATGTGGGACGGCTTACATGTGTAGGTGGGACGGTAGTACATGTGTATGTGGGGACGGTACATGTGATGTGGGACGGGTTACATGCATATGTGGGACGGTTACATGTGTATGTGGGACGTTAATGTGTTTTAGTGGACGGTTACATGTGTATGTGGGACGCTTGGAAGTCGAGAGCCAGATTGAGAGGTTTTACACAATCAAATGTATCTATTTAAAGGACCAGATGGAAAAATAAATACTTTATTAAAAGAACAAGCAGGAAGTCCATTGTTGGACCACCTACAATCTGTGATCAAAGTATAAACAAGAGTAACCCACTGCTTATTATTTACAATTTCACACCTCCACAATTCTTTAAAATAGCCCATTCTTTCTAGTTCCTATGCATCAATGTATCATGTAGCGTCACAAAGTGGTCTCTTGCAGGACGGCTTTAGGATTTGCCGGGGGCCCCAAGGCGGTATGCTACAGTGCCCCCCCCCGCACCCTTGCAAAATAAAAAGGGGATTTACCTGATGAGTTAACCTCCCTCCGGCAGCGTCACGGCACCATGACATCCAAGGCGACATGTTGATGACATCACATATCCATGCCCCAGCCACCCAACCCGACTTCAATGGTTCCGTGCTCCCTCCCTCCAGCTCCCCCCTCCCCAGCTAACTAAGTTGGGGATTACCGGCGCCCACGACAGGGAGGGCGAGGAGGAAGCGCCTCGCCTTAAGGACACTTCGTTTAAAAAGCATTGTGCCGCCCCTACACTGAAGCTCAGCAAACCAGTTCTTTTTTTCATGGGGCATTGACAATCTGCCTAGACAGTGGTTCCCAACTCCAGACCTCTAGAACACCAGCGCTCAGGTTTTAAGGATATTCCCTGCTTCAGCGCAGGTGGCTCAATCAGTGGCTCAGTCTTTATTGAGCCACCTGTGCTCAAGAACCGATGACCTGAAAAACCTGAGCTGATGGGGTTTTCTAGAGGAAGGGAGATGAGAGCCTCTGGCCTAGAGTACTACTTCAGTTCCAGATCGTCTCTTCTCCCTTAACCCTGATTACATTAATGCATGTCTCTGCCCTGTGTTGTACAATGTGTCCCACTGGAAGCCATGGGGGTCAATGGTTAATCAAAACCCCAGGCCACCAGGGTGAATAATCTTTATTTATAAAGGACCACGACTACAAACTGGAAGAAAGGCGGGTGACTCAGTATGTTTGACAATCACGGCGAATTAATTGCTTTTCTTCCTGTATTTACCCATGTTGGCACACTTCATTAATTAAATGGAAGAGCTGCGGTGCTCATCCATCCTGTCCCACTTCAAGAAGTCCCCTAAGCCCCTTGACTTTTCCCCAGTGGTCCCAGTCTGAGTGAAGTTCCTCGCTGGGATACGTTACGTACCGCAGGCACGGGTGCTGGAAGTTGGTGAGTTCGGAAAGCTTTACATCCTTTCGCTGCAAAGTTGTCTGTCCCACCTGAACGGGGAGTAATATCAAGGAAGCCCTTCCCATTAAGATATTGGAATGCAACAGGACGTCACGGTATTATCCATAATGACATGTTAGGTCAGGGTGGTGCTCAAATACAGTCCCCAAACCCACATTACCCCCAACAAGACAGGTTTACAGGATTTATCCAGCTTCAGCACAGGTGGCTCAATCAGACGCTCAGTCGTAGATGTTAAAACAACGTGGCGGATTTTGAAATCCGTCGCCCCGTGGTGGCACTAAAATTGTGGCGGCCGCCATCTTTCTCGCCGCCTCATTTCCGATTAGAGGTCAAGTGACGCCGCGATGTCACCAAGACCGTGACTTACACCTGGCGGATCATTGCCATGTTAACGCGACGTCAACGTCATCTGACGCCATGGACAACAAGATGCCGCGGACGCCATGGGCAAACGAGACGCCGTTGTGACGCCCTGTTGGTGACGTCCGCGGCGTCATTTGACATGCGGAATCCGAAAAAGGAGGTGGAGGGGCGTTTAGAAAGGAGACCGGAAAGGAGGAGGACACCCGGCATATGAAGTGACTTCCATTCAGACCTGATAGGGCCGCATCTGATATGGGGGCGGACTTTTTGCCAGCCCAAATTTTGCACTTAGGACCGGGCTCCTCAACGGGAAATCTGCCACTGGTGATACTCCGTAGCTTCCCACTAGTGAAAAACCAACAGGTAACGCCACAACTGCAAGTAGATTAATGCTATCTACGATTTGCCAATCGATGGCAGTAAAAGTCTTAGTTTCAACTGTTGTGACGAGAAAAAACCCTATGAGGCTTACGTAAATGTTCTATCCTAATGTCCAAATTACAGTATATGTCTCAGACAGCGTCTGCATCCCTGCATCTCAACCATTGTCTCCTTAGCATGCAATGCTTCCACGCAGCCAGGGATCTGGGTAATGACATGTAATTGAGCCACTAACAGTGTGTTCAATTTTTTGCTCCTGTCCTTTTACCATGGAACCCATTAAAGCTTATGTCTGCAGCATTACAAAGCTTTTAAGCACAGGCCTGGGGTACAGAATGCAGGCCAGTAACACTACTCACAGACATACCGTTAAATCGATGAGGTCTTTGATCTGGCAGCAAAATCTTGTGCTAATCTTTTGCACCTGGGATTTGTGCAACTTTTGAGGCAGTTTTGCAGTATTTTTAAATTTTGATTAGAGTTAGATTCACAAAGGCTTGTTTTAACTTTTCTGCTATTTTCCGCTTTGCTCCCAACCACTACTTTATTTTTGTTTACAAAACCTAGGGGCCCTATTCTCGCAGTTAGAATATGGACAAACTGTTTCTAAAGGGCCCTTTTCGATGGGATTGACACGCTGTGTGATACCTGTAAAGCCTTTTCTCGTGTTAAAAACTGTGTCTAATCGGTTTTTTAGAAGAGGTTTCACTCCGGCTCTGCCAATACGACATTTTGTCAAAAAAGCCTTTTTTAAATCGTATAGCAGTGTCCCCCGCCTCCCCCCCGCCCTGGAGTGTGCAGAGGCTACCGAGTCACCGGTGGATACCCTTTGCAGGTCGCCGCATGCTAAAGTGATTGTGCAGGCGCAGAGGAGGCGGCCATCCCAGGGAAGGTACCTGTGGGGAATACAGCCCCAGGCATGGCCCAGGGGCAGAGACCATGGAATCAGCACACCAAGTAGGGGCTACAACCTTCCCCCTGCAAACAGATAGTATATTTGCGCGCTTGGGACGCCAGTCGGAGCATGGGATTGAGGAAGGGATAGGGCCTGTGCATGTGCAAGGGGTCATTGGCCCCTCACTAGGCCAGGACAGAACCCTTAGGCCCCCAGCTTGGCCCGAATCCCACATAGCGTGGCCTGCGCTGGGAACTTGCCCTTAGATAGGGACAGTCCCAACTTAGCATCATCAGTTAGGGACACATTCAGGACGCCCCTACCCAACCCGGCTGCGGAAACTGATGCTGCGGCGTTTGGGGGGACCAGGCACCATTACGGAGCGACATATCCCCAGGTGGGACCCTCTCCGGGACACTACCCAACCGGAGGCGGACTACATCGGTGACGGCGTGGATCGAGGCCCTATATGCCGTCGCTTCACCGGTGTCAGAGCCGTCAGGATATACAACAAGTGCACCAACTGCACACACCTAGTGGGCGCCCAGCGCTTGTCTCGCCATTTGGGCGGGAGTCGCTTCTTGTGTACACCGTGGTGGTTGGGTGCCCAGGGGCCCTCAGGATTGTGGAAGAAGGAGGGAGGGGACTATAAGCCAGTGTGTGGACCACCGGGTTGCTTGTTGTTGGAGGGCACGGCCGTGTGTGACCTGTAGTTAAAATGTTGTATACAAATTGTCAGTATTCTTTTGCCTGCAGTAAAACTAGTATACGTACCAGCATGTTATGTTCATGGGGTTTCCTGTAACGGGTATCCCACATAGTAGGATCCCGCTACCGGTGTGGAGGCGTAACAAGTGATCACTCAGGTACACCCCAGGCTCACAGAAGCAGAGGCTCAGGCTCCCGTGAGCGCAGGGTAAAGCTAGTTACATACGCAAGTAGCCGCCCATATTCTCCCAAGGGGGTGGGGGAACATGCGCTCACTCGCATTTTTGTTTTACCCCAACGCTCTTCTCGAGCTCCGTATACAAACCGTTTAAAAAAAAAAAACAAAAAAAAATTACACATCAGTAAAAGGTGGCGAGATTTGGTTATATTGCCAAGTTACATCATATGCAAGGGCCATTTTCTACTGTTACAGCATTTGTCAGCACTGCTGCATTCTATGGGCGCGGGGCATGGTGCCTAGGGCTGCGCTTGAGACGCGCTCCTGCTCTGCCTCGCCTGCTTCCAGACTGGTGCTTTTTTGGTCCTGGCAGGGCGAGGCAGTGAGCGCGCTTTGGGGCGGGGCGAAGGGCATGACGGAGGCGGGAGCGGAGGCGTGATGAGGGCGGGGATAGTCCCAGTTTCACATTGATGGTTGCGGCACGTGACCGCTCCTCCGCGCCCCTCAGCGCCGAAATTTAAAATCCGTCTGTCTCCTTGTCAATTTGCTGAGCCACGCACGCATGGCGGAAGACGTGGGAGAAGGGGATACTAAAGCAGCCGTCTGATTACAGATGAAGGGTACGTCTATCTGCTCAGCAGGCGCTCAGCTGGGGTTCTGTGCTACCATGCCCGAGGCCCTAAGAGGACGTGCCCCAGTACATTACACTTCCACGTCACATCCAGAGCGGCTGAATATGGGCTCTGGCTGAGGAAAAAACCTTCATATATCAGACGTGGAATGGAGTTAGCACCTCAGGTTCATTCCGCTTCTAAGCCGGCAATCCGGGCGCTTTGCGGTGACATTTTACTATCTAGAGCCCTTGATAAAGGCGTTGTCACGAAAACATGTAGGTTTTCATCTACCTCCTTTTACATGATTCAAAAAACAATGTTCCCGGCACCGTACCCTCCCTCCGTTGTTATTCGACTGGGTGGAGGGTGCAATGTTTCAAACTGTTGTTCCAGTTCATTGCGATTGGGGAATCTGCACACAGGAAGAGCTTCCCCCAACTGTTCTCCAGCTCACACCGAGCCCAGGACTCTTTCCGCACGACGAGTTCTGTGGATTATCTTAGCGATTCATTTATCAAGAGGGCTACGTCGTGTATACCCAAACGGGTTTAAGGAGCCACTTTGCGGCCATTTATTCTGGGTGGTGGACATTCCATAGAGAAAAAGCCAGGTAGGCGCTTTAGATTCATTATTTTTTAGCTAGCCCCATATATACAGTATAAACTTATATTTGATAGGATTCTGTGGGGATTCGCTCTCTGAAAGAATTGGAAATGGCATTTATATAGAAACATTTCTATTTTTCTCAAAGCACTATGGCCCCAGAATCTTCCTAACCTGGCCTCGTATACACTGGCATGTGTAACCAGTCTCTGTTTTAGAAGGGATTTAGAAGAAACCGGAGAGGACAGCATTAGTTATCTCACCATTTCCTTACGCGCTTGCTTTGAAATGCCAAGCACGTGCGGTTTGTCCGGACAAACTTCTGGGTCATTATAAGTTCCCATCCCCCACTCTCCTATTCTTGATGTGTTTTTTGCAGTATGTTTTTTGTAGTCACTACTATTTTCATGACCTCATTTGTTCTTGTAACCTTAATCCCAGGTGCATGTATCTGACCATGATGTGTGCTATAACAGTATGAGTAAGGTCTTCCACACTTCCAAATAGAATATGTTCATGTTCTGCACCAGCTCCCTTTAGAGCATTTAGTTTCTACATGATATGGGCACCCATGCCGATTTTCTGCATGGTCACAAATCATCCAGGGCCTTTGGTTATGAAGCAGTGTACTCAATAAGACACCACCCAGCATAACTTAGTAAATTATTACCTTACGTCCCATTAACGTTGCATAGAAGTGAGTGAGTTTGTCTTCCAGCATGGAGATGTCTCATGGGTATATAGTAACACAACGTAAATTTATGTCCGAGTCAGTGAGTTGTCTTCAGAACAGACCGTGGGGCTATATAGCGTATGTAACTATTTTACAGTGTATAATAAAATGCTTTTATCGGAATTGCTCACGACTGCATGCTCCTGTTGTAAGAGGAGGAAGAAAGGTCAATGTACTTGTATCCAAACTACGAATAGACTAGTACATGCAATGTTTACAAATCAAGCATGATTTTACAGTTCTCAACTGCGTGCAAAAGTTGCAAACCACATCCGCGGCCTAGCATGCAAGGAGCCGCTCCTCGTCACATTTAGAAGCATTGACACCGGCAACATAAACATGCGCGTAGCTACAACTAAGGCCGAAAGCCATAGACGGACAGGCCGTGCTGAAACCATGCAGACGCTCCGCGTGAGCCCCCCATGAATCTCAATGGGTTGCTAGGATGAGGAGGGCCGCGTAAAGCGAGCTGTCCGAAAGAGAGTGCTGAGGGCGCTGGAGTTGGTTTCCCCGAGCGCCAAGCGTTTTTTCAGCGCGGCGTCGGCTGATTTGAAAACAAGAAAAGAAGCCACAAAAGACTCAGAGATGTGTCATAAGGAAAATGGCGGAGAAAGTAAAGTGTAGAAGCAAATTGCATGACAGTGGTCAGAAGGGCATGAGCGGGGATTGAGAAGCGACGACGTCACTTGCCCCGCCTCCATCAAGTCTCCCCACCCCGCCTCGATCGCGGACGTTTGTCGTAGCCTTGTATGGGCATGAAATCGCCAGATAGTTCAGCAGGCGAGCCTCAGCGTCAGGCGCGGCTCGGAATTCTCCTCACCCCCCTTATGGCAGGGGGCCCAACGCTGTGCATGACCTCATTGTGCAGACGGACATTATTATTTGTGTTGTTTTGCAGTCAGTGTGTGCGCAAGAGGTGGCCACACTGAATATCTGTGCCTTACAGATGCAGGCCAACCAGTATCCGATGGCTTTGCTCCTTGGAAATTGGGACAATCTCCCAGTAATGCTGCAATTTCTGTGAGACTTTCTGGCAGCCACACTAATGGCCCATCGGAATTAACACAGAGGGAGGGGTCACCGTCTAGTTCTATATAAAAATATTTGTAACAGCGGGGCAAAATAATTCTCCTCATCTCTCTCTCTCTCTCTCTCTCTCTCTTCTCGCCTATCTCCTCTCTCCATATTATTCTATCAGATCTATCTATCTATTCAGCTATCTATCCTGTGTTCAGAAACAACGGACCCAATTTTTTATTTTGTCTATATCTTGCAAGGAAAAAACCACCACATTGTCAGTGAATGATTTGGAATTATACAGTGTCACAAGTAGATTATTACATTTAAGAATATTTGATATCTAATAGATATTCTTTGGATATTGGTTGATGATGACAAAGCATAGTTACCAAATCGTGTTTAGCGCCATTTATAAAAGTGGTTGAGTCCCGAGCGAGAAATAAGGTCCAAAACCCCTTTGTACATAAAATGTTCCTGATAAATGGGACAGTCGCTAGGGATGAAAAAAACGAATTGTTTATAAAACAAAGTATGAGTATGAATGTATTGTATACTATCTATGTATGTATGTATTTATTTATATCAGCGCCCATTAGTGTGCATTGCAGCTTCACCAGCAGTAGTAATATACGTTAAAATCATATAAATAACAAATAATACAAAACAGATATGGGAATACGTGGCTTCAGTCATAAAAGTAACATTTTCGGAAGAGAAGCCCATGCTCTGAAGAGCTTACAATGTTGAATTGGGTGGGGAAAAAGTACAGTGACAGTTGCGAGGGCATCAGGTAAGTGCGTCTTGCATGGGGGCCAGATTTCCAATAGTATCGTGTATAGTATCTGCCACGGTGCTACTGACTCATATGCTTGTTTAAAGCACGTGGTTGTCTTAAGGTGGGTCTTTAAGGTGGGTGCTGTTCGGATATCAGGGGAAGCGGCATTCAGAGGTGTGGGGCAGTCAGTGAGAAAGGCTCTTAAGGTGGGAGAGAGGCTTCAGATACAAAGGGGTAAAAGACGGTAGGAAGAAGAAGACATCCTTGAGCAGAAGACAAGAGTTGGGTGGATGGAGGCATACGCGAGAAATTAGGGCTTTGAGGAGATGTTAGGAGAGCAAAGAAGAGTGTAAAGCTTTAAAGTGAGGGAGGGGAGAATTGTAGTGTGAGATGCGGAGATTTGATTGGAAGCCAGGAGAGGAATTTCATGAGGGAGACTTGAGTGAGTGAGACCGATTTAGGAAAGAGTAGGTGATCCTCTGGGGTAGCAGCGTTAGCGATGATTTTTAGGGAAGGAAAACAGGTGAGAGGCAGGAAGAAACGGACCGGACAGCAGGAGGGTTACATAATCGAGAGACCGGAGAGAATGAGGGCCGAGTCAAAGTTTTAGCAGGTCGAGAGAACAGAGGGAAAGGGCCGTATATTTGTTATATTGCAGGAAAAAGAAAGAGAGGAAAAACAAAAAGGCAAAAAACGGAGGTTTTAGATCGTTTTGAATCCCCCGGGGGACGTGGGGAATGGAGAGAGGAGGCAGCATGGGTGACAACTATGGCAGACGTGCTTAGGGGAGTATGGGTGAAGAGGGCGCTTCCAAAACAATGTGGAAAGTCGTATAGTGGTAGTAGGCCAGCGGTTTGGGAAGGAGGCACGTAAAAGTATAAGAGCTCTGTGTTGTTGCAATGGTAAGTTTCAGCGGCGTTAACCGGACCATCCAGGATGATATTCCAGAGAGACATTCAGAAACTTTGGTCTGTACAGCAGGTTGTACGGTAGGGGTTGAGATATAATTTGTGTTGCTAATTTGTTGTCGTCAGCATAGAGGTGATATTTTAAACCCAAGAGATGTGGATTAGGTTCACCTAGAGGAATGTGTTGTACAGAGAAAAAAGAAGAGGTTTCCAGGACAGGAGCCATGGGTATACCACAGAGAGATCGATAGAGGAGGAGGAGAGATTGTTAGCAAAAGAGACACTGAAAAAGTACGGGATGGGAGAGGGAAACAAGAGATCTGATTGAAATGTGAAACGTATGTACATTAATGGGCTATAATATAATATAAAACATTACAATACAATACAATCCAGGCTTGTTACCAATACCAAGAGAATGGAGAATGTGACAGGAGAAGAAGAGGGTGGCCATGGTGTGAAAGCTATGCAGAGAGGTCTAGGTCAATAATATGAGCGAGAAGAGTGTGTAATTGACCATCTGTCTTTGGCAGCATTTGGAGGGAGGTCTAAAGTTATTTTAGTGAGGGCTGTTTCAGTGGAGATTGGAGCAGGGGGAAGCCATATTGTAGAGGGGTAAAGAGAGAATAGGTATTGAGAACAAATGTTAGCAATCAAGAGAATACAAGACTTTTCAAGAGTTTGGCTGGAGGCAAAAGGCAGGAGGAGGAGAACAATGTCGATAGTTAGAAGGCAGGTTAGGTGTACAAACTTGCTGTTTTGAGTAATGGTATAGTTGCCTGCTGAAGGAGGTTGGAAAAGTACCAGAGTAGAGGGAAGGTTAAAGAGTTAAAAATGGATTAGTGAGCTAGGGTATGTAACAGACAGAAGGAATTTAGAGAGGGGAGGCAAAGAAGTGTTCTAGGAGATGGAGGGAATGGGGTCAAAAGGGGCAGGTCGTGATGAGAGAGAGAACGAGGAGATCAGTAGGACAACATCCTCTCTGAGACAGCTTAACCATGTCTTGAAGCAGGGAATATCCTCGAATACCTGACCTGTTGGATACCTGGGTTGGCCACCCCGGGTGTATGATAGCAGTGGTTGTTTTTAGGTTTTATTTGCTTTAGTGCATTAGGATTGGTCAGTAAATCTTAATGTAATTTGAGTTGGTTAGCCTTAGGTTACGTAAATAGCAGTTTGGGTTAGTTTTAGTGCATACGGGGGCCTAAGATGCTTTTGCAGTCTCTCAAGAGCACTGACATGTGTGTATAATGACTGAACCAATACGCTGATTCACAGAAGAAATGACTGTTACCCGGGCTGGATATTTCTTTTTGTTGTTATTGTGGATTGCCGTGAGGTTTTACCTGGAGGAAGAATTCCCCTGACAGCTGACCTGCACTGATTATACCGCACTGAAACATGCCCAACAGGTTCATGACTCAGACACATACAACACTGAGCTCTCAAACCACAGGTAACCAACAGGCAGATCCCTACCCCCCTCCCATCCTTCTGATAATCACTACGGTGTGCATCATAACCTCACCCATTTATGCTGATTAGCTTCTTGCTTAGTGTCCTACATTTAAGGTGTCCAACTAGTTACATAATAGCATTTGCCATACAGTGAAAACACATATAAGGCTATGACTGTGTTCCCAACTCCAGCCTCCAGGGAACCCAAACAGGTCAGGTGTTAAGGATATCCCTGCTCGCACAGGTGGGTCAATCAGGTGGGTCAATCACCGGTGCTGGAGAAGGAATCCTTAACACCTGACCTGCTTGGTTTGCCTGGAGACTGGAGTGGGAAACACTGGGCTATGATAAATACTTATCATTGTAGTGAAATAATGTATTCGGTGAATCATATTTTTGAATGATTAGATCAGTACAGAACGGCTCCGCACAAATGTTGATACATCCTATTATAATTATGTTCCAATAACACTCTGATGACCACCACCGACTTCTCATGAGCGCAGATACCGGAGTGCTGGTTGTCTTCCCTGCGCAGCAATTACTGTAGCACTTAGAAACAAAGTGGCCCGTAGTAAAAATCGTGATTGTGTACCTAACGAAATGGCCGCCTTCTAACTTTGTGCTGCAGTCAGTGAAATGCTGCAGCTGCAATGTAATATTATGTTACAAGTGATACACATTATTTTACAGCTTCACAGTAGTAAAGGAGTCTGCTCTTTGGAAAAACAACAACAGATCTGTCTGTGATACTTTGTGCCAAATGGCATGGTCCAAAAGGTGGTGTGTCAGATCCTGTTCCAAAGAGAAACTGGATATGACGTTGTAAATGTTGCGTAACAATCAAAGGATGATCATTAGATTAAAAAATAATTGAAATATGGCATTAGGAGTTTAAAAAAAATGCAGACAGTATTACCCAATACAGAACTAATTTGTGTTGCTGCTTTAACAATGTTTGTATCTTGACCCCTAAAGATGTCCTGCTTTTAAAAAATAAATAATTTTTTTTAGTTAGAATCATTATTTTCTCATCTCTAGTTATGAGGTACAATGGTAACCTTTAGACTGCTAGGCTCTAGGAGGAACTCATTTTAATCTCCCGGGAACACTTACTCTTTCAAATGCTATCTTTCTTAAATGGAGAATAGGTTTATAATAATAATAATAATAATATAAAACGTAATTAAGAAGAAGAAACTCACTTCCCCTTGGAAATACATTGTTAATTGATACCTGAAAAATACACAAATGGCAGCAGAGAATACTCTGAGGAAGGCATTGTATGAAAAGAAATTTCCCTAATAATATTAAACTACAGAATAATGATGTGTGAGAATTACATAAGTGGCTGTATTTCTCGTACATACAGTATATAGTTTGCTTTTACTATTGAATATGCATACCCTTTCATTGGCTAGATCCACAAAGCGTTTAACTCAGGACTCATAATACACTGTTATCACAATGATACAGACGTTATTTCCCGAGGTAAACGCAAACCCAGGCAGCTAATTATATGCAAATACAACGGCCGTTACTGACCGCATTAAGTTTACGTTGCTTCGCGTGCGTCAAATAACATGAATGTGGTTACGCCTGTCTTAAGTAAAGAGGGGTGTTATTCCCTCCAGAACCTGAAATATGGGTTTTGCTGGACAGGAGAGAGACGATATTTCTGGTCATGATAAAGCAGCAGTTCAAGCTGCCGTTAAAAAAAAAAAATCCCCTATATGCGCATCAATAGAATCCACAAATTGATAAGTAATTAGCTAAGATGGCGATCGATTGGCGAAGTACGGCTCGGGGGGGCACTAAATGGCAGTCAATGCAGCAGAAGGGACCAAAGATGCAAGTTCTGAGGGGAAGATCATGTGACCAGGCAGTCACTATAGTAGATACAATTGGTGCACGCTAGAGAGAGGGCAGGGCTCAAAAAAGGGGTGCGTAAGCCTGTTTCAGGAGAGGAGGGGGAGATGTGACTTGTAAAATGGTTGCTATAGAAAAAAAAAATGCTTGTTACATTATAATACATAAAAATGTATTCAGAAATGTTTTTTTTTTTTTTTAAATGTCCTAAGTATCTCATAGTACAGAACTGATTATTACAAAAACCAAAACATGGGATATGCTTGGTTCTGCAGCTTTAAAACCCTGGGTTAGTATCACGGAGCCTTGTGGATTGTGTCAGCACTTACTTCCCATAAAGCTAAAGCAAGTGCCAGTTACGGCTGAAAACAGCATTACACTGCGTTAGTGAGCTTTGAAGGTACATGTTAGCACATAACGAGCATTAACTAAGCGAATGTCTCATTAATTCCATAACGAAGCTCTGTGGGTTTGGGCTTCTGTGGGAATAAGACCACTGTAGACGGGAGGTTTCCTTACCTTGGGAGAGTTGCAGCTCCGCGTGACAGTACTTGGAGGTGCGTCAGCCATTTTGTACAACTCTGGGGAAGCTGAGCAGCTCCAGGGAGGTTCAGGATATCCTCTGCGGACGGAGAGCGTAGCAGAGCTGACTGGCACTGCAACGGAAGAAGGTTTAGTCCTGGGAGCCAGTAGGCTGCCTGGGAATAGGCTACAGTAAGAACTTTCCCTTAGGCCCCAATCACTGTAGCTCCAGTTATGTAGGGAAGGCCCATAGTTAGGGACTTTCCTAAAAGAGACAGCACCGGTGATTACTGCGGAGCCGGACGGACTCCAGCAAACAACCCCTCGGACTTCAGAGAACTACGCGTGCGGCTGCGGTAGTAAGGAGATAGGGGAGTGGTGTCGGAGGCCCCGCATCGTGGGACACGTGTCTGCCAACATTAGGGAGCGAGGCCCTCGTTGCACAAGCTGCACAAAGGAAGGACCAGCGTTGACCGAGAACACTAAGTGGGGGTAGCGCTACCATCCACAACTATTGCACCGCGGGGTGACACATGTTATTCCAGGGGCTTGGGATAAGGGAAGGGAGGACTGACATTGGATGTGTGCTATGTTTGTGGTATATGGTATTATGTGTCTGCATTACCCGTTGGTAAAAGTTATTCTGTTATCCTATGGTGTGCGTATATTTTTGAGTATTGTTCCCATGAGGAGCCATCCCATCTACGCTGGCTTCTCACGGGTGGAGGCGCTGCACCAGACACACCCCAAGCTGCCAATCAGCAGAGGCCCAGGCCTCCTGTGAGGCCATACAGGTAGCACCGGAAAACATTATTGCCTGCTATTTCCCTTAGGGGCAGGAAAGGTTGTGGACACATAAAACCCCCTTCTGTCTGAGATAGAATCAGATGGAGCTGCAAGTCCAGTCCGATTATGTCACCTGCTCTACTGGGAGCAATAGCCAATAGACAGAGGGTAAGACAAGCAGGGAATTGGGAGATGAAATAGCAACTACCGAATTTCTCCCTCTGAAGTAGGTTACAGCTAAAATTGTGCAGCGTGAGCTTTTTGGGTAATAATTCGAGTACTAATAGAATTGACGACCTTTCATTGATGTGATAGCCTCAAAGTAATTTTTTTAGTGGCGCGCTCCTAAAAGAAAAACCTGTGAGAACAGAAAAGTGGACACTCCAACTAATACAAAGACAGAAGCGAATGAAGGCTCTGTTACGTACCAGTTCACTTCTCAGAATGGGGACCGTGCTCGGACACGCCTGGGCCCAGCGCACTGTACTCTGAGATTTACTACTGGCAAAAACAATATAAAAGAAAAGTACCTGTTAATTTAGGAGATTGTTTCACTCGCCTTATCAGCTTTCACCACGCTGACCGGGCTATACGCCAGCTATATCATGATAAATAGAAATTGCTCAGTGTTGCAGGACAAAGCGGGCAACAGTATAGAGCGGGGTGGCCAACCCCAGTCCTAAGGGCCACCAACAGGTCAGGTTTTCAGCACAGGTGGCTCAATCAGTGGCTCAAGACTGAGCAGGCTGTGCTGAAGCAGCGATATCCTGAAAACCTGACCTGTTGGTGGCCCTAGAGGACTGGAGTAGCTCCCCCCCAACACACCACACTCCTGGTATAGGGGAACATAATGCGAAAAGGAACTACAGTATATGAGGGATGACATATTGTATTTGACAGAAACATTATATTGGCCACCAATGTGAATCTTCAAGACAAATGAAAATAAAGTATGTAGAGCTCATTTCCAGCAGCTTGTTGATTTGGAATCATTGGGTGGCGGTCTCCTTATTGGGTCTTAAGACAGCAATTCCCATTGGACCCTGAAACCCTTACCAGTCAGGTGGGCCACCTGCCGTTCGGCATTTATGGTTAGGCCGCCATTGTAGTGGGCGTGAAAGCATGTGCGTGCGCGGCGCGAACACCAGACTCTTCTCCACGAGGCCGCCCATAGTGCGCGCAAACCTCACAAGCGATTATTAGCGAACGCGCGGACAGATTTGTGAAAAGAAAATAAATTTGTCATTTTGCACGACAGCCGCGACACGGTCGGGTCACGGGCACGATTCAGAGGCGAGGGCGAACCGCTCACGTGACGTCACGGCCACGCTCCACGTGGCGCAAACCCTGTGAGCACAAATGCTCAAGCGACGCCATGAGCTCCATCGCGCGCCCACTATAAACGTGGCCTGTTGTGAGCGGGCAGGAGCGATCAAATGACCAGCGACTGGCGCTCGGATACTGGAAACGGAGGTTGACGGGGCCCCACTTCAGTTCCCATTGGGCTGGCCGGCCCCGAAAGGGAACTCAGCCCGACCACCCCGAGAAAACCAACAATGTTATTATATGACGTACTGTAGATCATAAGGCTCATTAACATAGCTACGGTGCATCTAAAGGACACTGAGCTAGCAACCACAGACTTTCTCCCTCTGGCAGTAGGTGAAAGGTAAAAATTGTTTACCATTTGAGCTCTTTGGAAAATAATTATTTAACGCCCTACATGTAATATGGACCGTTGTACCCTGCTGTACTTGGTCGTTGCAATTAAACAAGTTTAAACTATTAAAACAAATATTAGTGCTTTCCACTTTATTAACAAAATCGAGTCCACTTATTGGGTAACTACTATTCTGCCTTTTATTAACATGCAAGAAGAAGATGAAAAGACACGAAAACGAGTTTAAGGACTTACAGGGTATTCTAGCGGCCCACAATGGAGGGGTTAGGTGATGTGGGATTTCTTATTGTATGACCGGAACCACATATCCTATAGAGAGTCTGAGATGTTTCCCGATTTATTACATTTATTTCTCTTAACCCAAATAAACTAGTTTGGTCTAATGCATCTGTAAAGCTGTGGTACTTTTGCTATTCTTTAAAAATGTATATAACTGAGCTAATCATAGTTGCAGGTTGTCGGAGAGCCTTGGAAAGCTGTGTTTGGGTATTCTAACACCAGCCCCATGTATGTCCCATGTTCCCTGTGTGAGACGTTACATGGCGGGGAGTTCATGGTTGCACATTTGCAGAGGGATACATTAATGGAAAAATTCCCTATGACAAACTCACATCATGACCACACAGCTAAAACATGGAATTAGTTGTATAGTGTACACATAAGCTGTAATTCTCTCTTTGCTATATTCATTGCTCAAGCAATCTGCATACAAAGATGAAGCAGCATTGGCCTCTGCCATATATGTTACTATGTATGAGAGCATCCACGGAAAAAAATGGCGTTTTAAATCTCATCTTTAATGGTCAAGGGAAGCCACAATGGCATTGTCTCAGCTCGTATTGATTGCGTATTGAAAAGAGTAGGCGGGTGTGGTTTCATTAGTCCATCTTTTTCAGTTTGCAATAAGCTTATGTTTATCCTGAGTTGCCGGATTGTTCTGATTTTTTTCCATGTTTGGCTGTGGTTGGCTGTCGGTGGCTGTCGGTTGGCTGTCGGTTGGCTGTGCTCTGGCATTACAACAGCACAAAAATAACCCCTCAAAAAAGATTACACAATCCCTCGACGTGGCTAGGACAGCACCAAGACAACTCCAATTGGAGGATGTAGAAAGAGTAGAAAGAGCATGAAATTGACTAATCGGCGAATTTATGATAAGCGGAAACAAAGGTGATAGGCTCCTGGCCAACAAACTTGGGGGCGAGAGCCTAAATCCCACATCCACGCAATCTGTTGTAAAAACGGGCTTCTTACCTAACGATAAAGAAATAGCTCAAGAATTCCACAAATTGTGTAACAAAACGATACAATCTTGAGACGCCGTGCAGGAAATCCCAAAAATTACAGAGGTTATCTCAAAATATTTAGGAGCAATGTAAACTACCTCAGCTTTCCGAAACCAAGTTGCAGGTTACTTAACCCGGGAGAATCACCCAGAGAGGAACTTACAAACGCAGTCAAATCTCTAAAAAATAGCACAAGACCCAGGGCAAGATGGGCTTAACCAATGTAATTTAATTTGTATGTAAAATTCTGACGACTCTGTGACCAGGTCTCCTGCTAGGCTTCCCCTTAGCCCTTACGCTCGCGCGGGGATGCGGATGCGCGCCTTACAGATAGGTGCAGGGAGGTGTGGAGCGGCGACTGCATTTTCTGGAGGTTCCTGAGCGACTCCATTTGCAGAGCGCCGTATACTCCATTGTGGCCCGCTGCATGTGCAGTAAAGACATGACATGCGCAGTGCAAGTTCAATGTTGCGGCGGCCATCTTGCTTCACCTACGCATACGCCAAGTAGCAGGGACAAGCGGCGGCGCTTCACCCATGGGCTCGCGGGAGGAACTACAACACCCCAGCAGCCACTGGAGTGCTGATCACATTGGTGCGAAACAAGCTAATCGCGGCTGCAGCAATCCCCTGTGGCCAAAAGAGATACTTTTCAGCAACTGAAACACACACGAGTCAGTCGGAAGAAAGGGAGCGTACAACGTGTTGGTTAGGGCAACGCTCTTGCTATTTTTGTCCCATGATCAATTAACAAATATTTTCTATGGAAAACGCACTTTGCTTTTCATGAGTTTTTCCTAAAGTCTGGATGCCATCAGTTGTGTGTCTGTTATCCTTTGCAAACCTTTGTATCCTGCCGCAAATCTAGCAATAATACATAAAGAAGGCCGAAACCCATTTCAGTGTGCAGCTGCAGCTACCGTCGATCTCGCTGCTCAACACTGACCTAAAAATGTATAGCAAGATACTGGCAAACGGGCAAACTCAATTTTGCCCAGATTAACTCACTATAGATCAAGTGGGATATGTTATTAGGGAGACAGGCCTCGGATAATACTCGAAAGATTATAGATATTATTGACCATGTGCATCTCACTGATTCTAAGCTATCCGTGGAGCCTCGATGCTGAAAAAGCGTTTGACAGGAGAGACTGGGCATTCATGGAAGGTGCAATGCAGAGGTTGGGTTCACGGGCCCCTTTCTAGAGGGGTTAGAGTTTTTATATCGAATCCACAGCCCGGGTAAACTCCAGGAAAACAATTTAGAACTGATTAGATCAATAACGGAACTAGACAGGGATTGCCATTGTCCCCCTCCTCTTCGCACTTTTGAGCAACTTGCTCAAGAATTGATCGATGATATAAATATTCAGGGATCACAATTGGTGATGTAAATTATAAAATTTCCATATTGTACGATAAATCACTCCTTAGCCAGCCCCCAAACATCCCTACCACAGCATTTGGCGAAATTCAGCTACAAACATTAATAATGCAAAATCGGGAGCGCTTAAACGTATCAATCTCCAGCCCGCATAAATCAACTTCAAAGAATTTTCAATTACGTGGAAGCCCTCCATATTAAATATTTGGGGTTAATATGGCAAAATCTTTAGCAGCCCTATATCATAGCAAATTCCCCACTGTTTTGACAGAACAAAAGGGAACTCCGAAACTTGGGGAAATTACAGATATCATGGATTGCGGACATAGCCTCGGAAAGATTAATTTTCTCATAGGTGCCTCTATACTAACTGGTTGTGTGTCCAAAACAATCCCAATCCAGATACAGGATAGAACTAGGACCTACAGTACAGACAAAGTAGGATCTTTCATTATTGGCAAGAAGTAAGACCGACAGGAAAGCCAGGTCGGTTTATGCGAGCTCAAGGACAAGGGGGGGCATGGGGGTCGGAGTGTGAGACACTATCAGGCGGTCCCAGTTAAGAGGTGGTGATCTGGAAAACGCAGATCCCAGATAATGTTTGGTGGCTTGCTACTAGAGTCCCAATACGCAGGGGCTTTCATATGATGATGTTTCTTGGCGGCAGACGATTCACCGGCTAACCTTTCTAGTTGCCAGGGTGTTCAGTTGGGGTCCGATGAGATGCACATGGAATAATTGGAATAAAAACCGAAACCACAAATGCTAAAAATTACGTCCTCCCCATCAAAATATCCCCATTTTTGAATAACACAAATTTCCCACCAGGGTGCGAATACGAGACATCCACCAAGTCTAAATCAGAATATACAAGAGATTAGGGACTTTGTCACAAAAGGAAAGAGTATCACCTTCAGGAACATTGGTATCAATACGCAGCCCCCAAACTCCATATGTTTATTAAATTTCTAAACATCCCGAACCTATCTCCATAACAATCTTCCCAGACTTCGTTGTCCCAAAAACTCACAAAATTTGGAGTTACTTTGTGGAGAGATACTCTATCAAAAGGGATTGATATAAGGGGATATATTTGAGGATGTGGAATCGGTCAACAAATACCCAGATCTAAGAATGACACAAAAAGGGCCGAAGACATCAACTAGAATAGATAGAGGTGACTGGGAAGATATTTGGGAGATCGAGCATCGCGAAAACCATCCATCTGCACATTCAGCCACGAGAATATAATAAAATCTTATTCAAGTGGTACCTTACCCCAAGGAGACTAAGTAAGATCTACCGGAGGCTTCCGATCTGTGTTGGAGGGGTTTGCGGACAGAGGGGGGATATGTTTAACATTTGGTGGACGTTACCCCGCCATTCAAAAATTCTGGACTATGGTCAAAAAATCCTAAGGGACATAATTGAACTCACACCTACTGATCTTTCTATTGGCTACAACCAATATTGCCTGTCCGCTAAGCCGACTGATCTCATTTATACTAGGGGCAAGATGCTCGATATGCGGTTCGCATGGAAGAAACTTGCCCCCCCCCCTTAACAGAGAGGCTGTATTGAAACGGTTAATGATGTAAGCTCATGGAGAAGCTGACCCAGCTTTCCTGAACCCATCTATTGACTAAAATTCACAAAACCTTGGCTGAGAGATAAGACAAAACAAGATAAGGGTTGTCTAGGATATAAAGCGACCTTGGTATAATCTGCCTCTGTACCTAAAACTCTCCGTACTAGAGGTGGACAAGGAGGATAGGAGACTCCCTTTATTCCCCCCCCTCCTCCCGTCTCTACTTCTCCCGCCTTCCATGCGTGCCTCCCTGCCGTAAATGAATCTCCCCCTTACTGTTATCCAGACCTTTTTTACTTGTAGTAAACCTTGTATACAACACTACACTATTAAAGGTAAATCAGGTGAACTGAGCTCAAGTTCTAACCAATTGCTCAGGCTGCTCTCACAAAAGATACACTCTAAATGGATATGTTTGTGACATAGGGTATGAATTGACCTGTATGCCAGTCTTTTTGTACCCGTGTTGAACTACGTTTGTTTTACTCCCTGCACTCTGTTATTTTTCCTCAAACCAATAAATATATTGAAAAAACAAAAAAAAAAAAACAGCTAGGGCCCTAATCGTTCTTATTTATTTTCCTGAAGTTTGTACTTATTGCAAATCCAAACACAGCGTAGTGCGACTGCCTGTCTCTGAAGGGTGGCTGGTAAAAGCTTACGGTCGCAGCTCGAAGGGTTAGCGCTGCCGCGGTGACGCTGGAAGGGGGTCGGGGGGGGGGCGGGGGGACCAGGGTCGCTTACGGAAATGAAAAGACCACTGTGCAGCGAAATTCTCGACGCCCAGGCGCCACGGTCCACGGATCAACCTGTGCTAAAAAACTGTGAGTCATGCTACATCTGTGTGATTGCAAAGTGGGGAACTAGGCAGCGTGAAGAGAACACTTCATTCAAAAAAGAGAGAGAGAAGGGACTGAGTGGAGCGTTATCATCGTGCCATTGTTTGGACGACAAGACCGAAGAAACACTTCCACCGCCTCGCTGAGGTTCAGTCATGCTCTTTGATGCATGAAAGATGCACATTGAAGTGTGAAAAAGATGTACTGTGCTTCAAATTACGTGCGCCGTAACGGGGCAATCAAGTGGAACTGCATTGCTGTAGTATGAGTGCATGATTGAGGATATGTAGCTAAAACCCCCTAAAGCTGCAAACACGTGTATATGTAATGATTCTGACAATGAATGAACATAAATAATATTAACCACATTTAAAGCAGTGCTGAATATTTGACTAATATTTATAGGTAGGGTGTAAGGTGTTATTCCAGTGCCAGAAAGGACTTAGAGTGTATGCTACCGCTTTTTGAACATGGCCCTGTAGTAACTTTCAGTTTAAAGCAACATGTTTTAACAACCTAAAGTGGCAGATCTGGGTGTTATCCATTATACACTTTGAATATGACATGCTGGGTCAGTAAACAGACAATAAACATACTGTACAAAAACAATGATACGCAGCCTCACTGAATACAACAAGGTATTTGGGGCAGCCTCCCACGACCTCCCGTTATTGAGAGGCAGCTCCCCGACTCCAACCCGTCATAAGAGCAGCCTCCCGACTCTCCATATTGAGAGCAGCCTCCTGACTCCCCATATTGAGAGCAGCCTCCCCGATCCCCATATTGAGAGCAGCCTCTGACATCCCCATATTGAGAGCAGCCTCCCAGTACTCTCCATATTGAGAGCAGCCTCCCAGGCTCCCTATTATGAGAGCAGCCTCCAGGCTCCCTATTATGGAGCAGCCTCCCAGACTCCCTATATTGAGGCGCCTCCAGACTTTATATTGAGAGCAGCTCCCAGACTCCATATTGAGAGCAGCCTCAGGCTCCCTTTATGAGAGCAGCCTCCAGGCTCCTATTATGAGAGCAGGCCTCCCAGACTCCCTAATTGAGAGCAGCCTCCCAGACTTCCTATATTGAGAGCAGCCTCCCGGCTCTATATTAGAGGCCTCTCAGCTCCCTATTGAGAGCAGCCTCACGACTCCCTATATTGAGAGCAGGCCTCCCAGGGCTCACCTATAATGAGAGCGAGCCTCCCAGGCTCCCTATTATGAGAGTAAGCCTCTCAGACTCCCTAATTGAGAGCAGTCTCCCAGACTCAGTATTAAGAGCAGCCTCCCGACTCTCCAGTATTAAGAGCAGCCTCCCCAATCTCATAGGCATAGAGAGATTGATGACTTGCCCGCTTGTACAACAAGAAAGTCTGAGAGGCTGGGCCAAACCGAATTCACCCACTTCAAAGACATGACCACGGAGTCCCCGTCAGTCCTGGGTAGCTATAAAAAGTTTGAGAGAAAAAATAAACTTAAACAGTCTTAAAATTTTGAAAAACAAAGCTATTAAAAGTGTCAGTGAGGTTGTATAATGCCTGAGTGCTTCCATGTGTTGCAGAGCGTGAGAGCCCTTAAACAGCGGGCTGGTACTGACCTGGGAGAATCAAATGCTACCTGATCGGTCAATAGTAATGTGTTGTGTCAGGCAAGTGTTATAAGAGATTTATTTTCACCAAGTGAATCAGCTGTCTGCGAGTCCGCGCACTAAAAAAAAAACTGCGTTATCTGGCTCATACAAGCGATCCCGAGGATGCAGAGAAAGAGGGTGTGTGGGCTTTCGGGCAGAAAAAAAAAAATCATGCGTGTGATTTTTGAAAAAGCACTGCCTTATATCGTGGTCCTCTACAGACCAGAATGTGTGAGACTGAGGTCAGCAGGTTCCGCTTTAATCACAGTCATGTGACATTTCAACCACGTGCTGTTCCTCCCACATGGACTTTTTGCCACAGGATCCTGTCTGTGTGTGGCTGCCACACTGCAGAGTGTGCTGTTTAGTGTGCGGGACATTGGGGAAGTGATTCACAGCAGTAGGGTGACCAGAGTGTTAAAGTACAAACCAGGATGATTAAAGAATGATTGATAAACACACACCATCGGCTATAAAAATAATATTATAGTGGTGTTTTGTCTAGAGCATCCCCCATTTATGCGTGGTTGTGATTTATTTCATTTCTAAGGGTTCCACAGGCAACACTCACAGTATGGGGTATTACTGTGTACAAAGAGATACCGGTAATTTGTTATCCAATATATAGTGAAAATATTTCGTCCTTGATATGATCGACACAGAAAAACATGCAGTGTCTATTTTTACGGTTTGATGAGTTTTAAAGCATATTTACATGTTTGTGTTTTTTTAATAAAATCAGTTCTGTATATGAGAAAATACTTGGAGACATTTTTTTTTCAACAACTAATGCATAATATTTTTTGTATTATAATGTAGCTCCTTTTTTATTTCTATAGCAACATTTACAAAGTCACAGATACTGAGTCAATACTACTCCGTAGCATCTAGTAAATAACGAGGAATCTTCACCGATCGTCACAGAGAACGATCGATCATTAACTGTGCTATTAATTACTTATGCATGTGGGATAGGGAGACATCGGGAGGAGAAGCTGACCAGCCACACTAACAGCCCTGCTCTATCTGTTCAGAAAATCCGCAGCCCCAAGCCGGTCAGGTCACTATGTCCAGAGAGAGGTAATACTGATATACAACCACATTGTCCAGAGAGGTAAAGGTAATACCAGGTATACACTATACACACGCCCAGAGAGGAATACTGTAATCACTACAACCAGTCCAGAGAGGTAATACCGGTATAACATACACGCCCGAGGGGAATACCGGTACACATACATGCCCAGAGGGAGGGAATACCGATATACACACACCTGCCAGGAAGAGGGTAATACCGGTATACACATACAGCCCCAGAAGAGGTAATACGCGGATACACATAACACGCCCAGAGAGCGGTAATACCGGTATACACATACACGCCTAGAGAGGTAATGAACGGTATACACATCACACGACCAGAGAGGTTAATACAGATATACACATACACGCCCAGGAGGAGTAATACCGGTATACACATACACGCCCCAGAGAGGTAATACCGAAATATACACACATGTCCAGAGAGTGGAATACGGGGGTATACACATACACGCCCAGAGACGGTAGGGTAATACAGGTAATACACATACCACGCACCAGAGAGTGGGGTATATACACTGGTATACACATACACGCCGCCCCGCAGAGGTAATACGGTGATACACATACACACCCGTAGAGGTAAGACAGGGAATACCACATCACCGCCCAGAGATGGTAATGTAATACCGAGTATACACACAATGTCCAGAGAGGAGGTAATACACGGTATACACAGTACATGCCAGAGATGGTAATACAGGTATCACATACAACGCCCAGAGAGCGCCGTAATACCGATAACATCATCACATGTCCAGAGAGGGTAATACCGGTTATACAGATTACACGCCCAGAGAGAGGTGATACTGGGTACACACAAATACAAGCCCAGGAGGGGGTAATAACGGTATCACATACATGTCCAGAGAGGTAATTACGTTAATACCACATACAGCCCCAGAGAGGTAATAATGATTATAAACACTACACGTCCAGAGAGAGGGTAATACCGGTATAACACAAAAGCCCAAGAGAGGTAATACCAGTAGACCTAATAACGCCAGAGAGATGGGTATAACCGGTATTACATACAGGTCCAGAGAGGTATATACCGGGATACACAACACGCCCGAGAGGTAATACCGGTGATCACATACATGTCCGATGAGAGGTGACAATACGGTATACACATACACTCCAGAGAGGTAATACCGGTTATACCCATACACGCCCAGAGAGGTAACGGTATCTAATACCGGTATACACATACCGACCAGAGGAGGTTAATACCGGTATACACACACTGTCCAGTAGAGTAAGCTACCGGTTATACAATAGACATGTCCGGAGGAGAGAATTAATATCCGTGTAATACACCTATCTACGCCACCAGAGGTAATACCGGGGTATACCATCAATACGTACCCCAGAGAGGTAATACGCGTTTATACACACATACACGCGATATGAGATTTGCGGGTAATACCGGTATTACACATAACAGCAGAGAGAAGGTATACCGGTAGACACAGACAGGCCAGAGATGTATACCGGTATTCACTACACGCCGCAGAGAGGTATACCGGTATACATTAAAAGCCCAGAGAGGTATACGGCTATACACATACATGTCCAGAGAGGGAATACGCGTATCACATAGTAACGTGACCCAGAGAGGTAATAATCCGGTATACACATACACGCCAGCGAGCTATGGGGTCTAACTGACAGGTAGACCGGACAGAAATGACCAGCGACACGAGACACTGTTGTGGCGAATGTCAGACTAAGACAATGCCAGGGGGGATGGGTCGCCCTTTTCTACCTCGTTACTGCCCCTTCTTTCCCACTCCACTCCCCTTACTCTCTTTTCGGATTCTTTCACGAGGATTATAATACATGCTCAAACGCAAGTAGAGGTCTACGGTAACATCACTCGGGTGCCGACTATACACATAATCGCCCAGGAGAGAGGGAACGGAAACTACATTACAGAAACAGTTAACATCCGCCAAGAAGTTAATAACGGTATACATACACGCCGAAGAGAGCTGGTAATACCGTATCAAACATAATGGATCCAGAGAGTCCCGGTAATACTGTTTTATACACACACATGTCCAGACGAGTGTAATACCGATATACATGAATACATGTCCACGAGAGGTTATACAGGAGGATGTTTGAAGGTGATGTGTCTACCTGGGTGGCACGTTTGCAAACCTGCACAGATGCTCAAGTGCCATGACAGTGCACCTATGACCTCACTGCATTCCTGCTGACAGCGCCGTGGGGTGCAGGGGACAGACAGGGAAGCCTTTGAACTTGTCCGTTTGCTCTGCGCTGTCTGACTGTTATCCTCATAACGGGAGTCCTCCGCTGAAGTGCGGTGGCGTCAGCGCAAACCTGGTTCATTTACAAACCTCCATCTTTTCTCATTCCCCTAAAAAAGGCCGGCACAGGATTTGTAGGAATCCCAATATCTCCCTAAAATAATAAAACGTTGTAGAGTGAAGATTATTAAGAAGGGGAAACAACAATTACGTAACAAAATTAAAAAGTAGAGGGGGTGCACGCGTAACATCTGGCGGTGGGATTTAACCCTGCGGTGATGTGATTTTTTGCAAGCACCCGTGGTGCTAACGGGTGCAAATATTCAGTCCCACTTAACAATAAAGTGGCACTGTCTTAAACGTTTGAACACCTAAAACGGTTGTGGGCAGCTCCAGTCCTTATGGGCCACCAACAGGTCAGGTTTTCAGGATATCCCTGCTTCAGCACAGGTGGCTCAATCAGAGGCTCAGTCAACTACTCAGTCGACGTCGTTGACTGAGCCTCTGATTGAGCTTGTGTTGAAGTTGGGATATCCTGAAAACCTGACCTGTTGGTGGCTCTTGAGGACCGGAGTTGCCCGCCTCTGACCAAAGTGATATATTGAACCCGTAAATACTATGCACAGTGAACTGTGTATGCAAACTGTGGTTGTAACAGTAACGTGTTGTCTGAAATGCTCCCAGTGTGTATCTCAAGCTCTTTACATTCAATAAAAGTGGACGTGTGACCTTAAACATACCTGGACTTGTAATGAGCACAAGGTAAGAGTGTAGTAAGTAACACTACATGCATTCATGATCCCCTTTAATCTAAACATGACCTGCAGCTTTTAAAGGATTTAGGGGTTTCAGCTAAGAGCCGAGGTCTGGTTTAGTTTTGGATCTTGTTAAATCAACAGATTCTAATCTTCAGAAGAGTCGAGAGGTCGAATTCTCTGTACTTGGTTATTACTCACCTTTATATCTAGTAGATGTGTATTTGTTATATTCACATCAAATAAAAATATCACTTGTGACGTAGGGTTGCCAGGTGTCCAGTATTGAACTGGACTGTCCTGTATTTGGACACATTGTCCAGTAAAACATGAGAGGTAATACTGGACATGTGTGTGTATACCGGTATTACCTCTCTGGGCGTGTATGTGTATACCGGTATTACCTCTCTGGGCGTGTATGTGTATACCGGTATTACCTCTCTGGCCATGTATGTGTATACCGGTATTACCTCTCTGGGCGTGTCTGTGTATACCGGTATTACCTCTCTGGACGTGTATGTGTATACCGGTATAGAACAACATGGGTAATGCAGGCAGGGCATAGCGCTTATTGGGCTCCATGTTAAATGTATTTTGGCAAAGGTGACTACTGTGTGCTCATTTTCTTTGTCATTTCCCAGAATCCCTGACTGCATTGGAATCCAACTGTATGCTTAAGAGATATGGGGAAGGGCAGGGTTGGGCAGACCTGTCTTAGATGTGAATATGCTCACACTAGTGTTGCCAGTGGCTTTCTCCAAAATACTGGACAAACGATGGTGATGCTCAAAACCATACATCATATACACTCCACCACACCACACACACCCCTCTCGCTGTTCCATGCTGTTTTCCTCATCTTTTTTGCCTCCACCCCCAGTCTCTAACACCCTCCTGATTGGGCTACATTAACCCAGCAGCAGCCATCAGCATTGGAGAACTGCCCAGCCTCCTATCACCAGCCCTGCTCGGGAAATCCCGCAGCCCCCCAAATAAGTCAGGTCACTATGTCCATAGAGTAATACCGGTCAACACTACACGCCCAAGAGGTATCCGGTATACCATCCAGCCCAGAGAGGTAATACCGGTAATACACATACATGCCAGAGAGTA
>WSYH01007389.1:0-33323 GCA_036426205.1 Ascaphus truei | reverse complement strand
CCATTTTGATTTCTATAGAGCAAGCACCAAACTACACAGAATGTATCTCCGGACCTGGTTATCATTTTTTGATTAAATGCAGATTCCATTGACTCACCATTAAAATTACTGCGGATATGGATCCCTGTCGCGACTGCCGCATTGCACCAAATGTGTTTTGGGGATGGGGTATAGAAGGAGTTAGTGTAGGTGGAGAGTCATGTTTGGGTCAGGGGTATAGGAGTATTTATAGGCGTCATCAGTGTTTTGGGGAGGTTTGTGTAGGATGGCTTAGCGGGGATAGCTTCTGTGCTTGTGGGTTTATAAGGGGGAGTTACTGGTGAGAGAGTCAGTGTTGTTGGGGAGGCGGTCTCAGCGATTAGGTGGATGGAGGAGTCAGTGTTCTGGGGAAGGGCGTACTCTGCTGAGTTTCGGGAGGCCAGTACGTTCCGTGCTTTTTTTCGGGGGCTATAGGCGAACTCGGGGCGGTCGTCGGTGTTTGGTAGGCTGGTCTCGGCGGAGTTCGGTGCGGCGTCCTGTATTTGGGTCGGGGTTAACTTCTGCGTTCTTGGCTTCTATTCTTTTTTTTTTCCAGTGTTTTCCTAGATTAGGGGAGGCGTCTCTTTTGGGGGTGGGTGTTCAGAGGAGTTGGGGAGTAGTCTGATTGGGGGGAGGGGTGTCGGATGAGTTAATGAGAGAAAGAACGTCGTGTTTTGGTGGCGTGGGGGTGTGGTTGGGGGTTGTGTCTGCCGGCGTCTATTGGCTACGCTCCTTCCTTGTTATTTGTGCGTGTTTCTCTGCCCCCCCCGCCAACCCCCCCTATTCCCCCCCCCCGCCCCCCCCCCCCCCCAACCCCTTTTTCTTTCCCTTTGCCCCCCCACAGCCAAACCCGTCCGATCACCCACACTTCTTCCATTGGAGAATAACGGCATGTAAAGCGCTTCTGGTCTGGGTCTCCGCGGCTTTTCCTTGGCGCCGCCGCGTGCGTGTTTTTGGGGCGTGGGTTCTCTTCCGGCGATTTTTCATGGTGCTTTTTCCCTGGATTGGTGCACCGGTTCCTTCCTGTGTGCTTTTTGGGCGTGTCTCCGCTTCGTTCCAGTGGTCGTCGCCCGTCCGCTGTTTTAGGGTGCGGTGTCTCGTCGGCTTGGGGCGGCCATTGACAGTTTTGGGGGAGGGGTATAAGAGGATTCTGGGAGGAGAGAGTGTCAGTGTTTTTGGGGAGGGGTTGTAATAGGAAGGAGTTAGGGGAGGTAGTATAGAGGTTTACATTCGCGGGGGTATAGGAGTTAGGGGAGCGATCGCCTAGTTTTGGGGACGGGGGTATGGGGTTATGGAGGTCAGGGCATAGGAGGAGTTGGGGGAGATGACGGTGCCAATATTATGAGATGGATCACAAGTTGCCCCTAGAACTGGTGCAGTTTTCCTCTCCCTTAGTCAAATAAAATCTGCCTTGTTGTTTGGGCACATTACTTCTCCTCCTAAGAGATCTTCAAATCAAATAGAAGCAAGATTTATAGCTATAATCACTGGCTGCAAATTACCGCAGATGCACACTTTTTGCCTGGGCTTTTTCGAGCGATGACTCCAGTTTGAAATACATAAACCGCATATACTCTATTAGGATCCAAGGCCATAACCTGTTATTGGATTATACTGCCCTAGAACATTCCGTTTATAGCGTTATACATACCAGCACAATATTGCTGCCCTACGCTCTTATAGTTATCTTCCTTCTTGTCCCACAGGTCAGGTTTTAAGGCTACACCTGCCTTCAGCACTGGTGGCTCAATCCAGGGGCTCAGTCGAAGAGCCTGACTTCAGCACAGGATGTAAGTCGAAGACATAGCCCTGATTGAGCCACCTGTGCTAAGCAGGGATATTCGAAATCCTGACCATTTGGTGTGTGGGGGGTTGGGGGTCTTGAAGACTGGATGTTGAGGACCTATGGGTTAACCAACCTTAGTTTACAGCTTCACAGAAATCTCTCTTCTCACGCCCATCTAAATTACATAGCAACTTCATTCAAACAGCCGAGAAACAGTACATTACACGCAGCTTCACGAACGGACAAGAAGACTTTATTAGGGCCATATTATCTTTCATAGGAATGGGTCATGCGGTGCCTTACAGCTTAGCAACGCTTCGTAAATATGGCCCTATTGAAGGGCGGTGAAGACGCTTCCCTGGGCTGGGGAAGAGATCTTCTCCACTGAAATGCATGGGAATAAAGTCTTCTCCGGCATACTGAATGGCCATCGGGGTTAGTAGTGCCGATTGGGCACCCATGCATAAAAGGTCCATTCAGGTCAATGGAGAGTATCCCGTGGTAGTGTGCAATTGGCGCCATTACCTTTAACCTTACAGTCTAGTGCCCGGCAGTTCTGTACCATGTGGACCGCTCCGGAACGAAGTGACACGGTGCTGCTGGTGCTTGGACCCAGAACGCAAGTGGAGCCGGCTGACATCCGTTTTCGCCCTTAAAAAAGGTGCGTTTATAGGGGGTGCACGAGCTGAAAGGGGACGGATCCCGCTGGTGAGAGCACCCTCACCCCCAAGTGATGGTGAATACGGGAGTGTATTTAAAAACATAGAACCTTATTAGAGCAAACCCAAAAGAAAAAAATAGGGTATGAGAAGCGCGACACACTGAGTAAATATGCTTATAAAGGTAATCTTAACCATAAAACCAAGTGAATGTTTAAAAAAAAAATAGGGTTGCTACTCAGGTCTTATACCCCAATGAGTACAGGACATGTGCTTGTGGTTGAAAAGGTTACGAAGGTTAGCGGCTATACAACAATCCAGCAACACAGATACAGTACAAGTAAGAATACTTAGTTTGCAAGTGTAATTCTAGGTTGAAAACGTATCCTGTCAATACCATGTTCAGGGAGCTTCTATAGTCTTAAGAGTTGTTTTTGAGTTACCCATTGATATCCAGTTATATTTACAAACGCATTAATCATGGCGTGTGCCCCTTAAAGCGATGAACGGCCTCTCTATATATGCCTTGGGCAGTCAGATGTAACCAACTGCAACAAGGCATAGGGCAGCCATCGTGATGAAAAGTGAGGGTATCTGTCACTCACACGAGAGAAACCTGATACTAGTATCCCCTCCCGCTTTCCCTGCGTACGTAACGCTTATAGGGGGCAGAAACAGAGGCGACCTGCTGGTACGTCATAAGGCCACTCTGCAGGTTAATAATATTCCCTTAAGTCTCATTTCTTATTAAGTTTGTCTTCTGTATTCACATCCTTTAGTGGTAGTAAATGTTCCATGCTTCATGCAAAGTCAACAGGTTAAGTTTTGACTATTTCCTAAGCAAACATGGATGACAACAAGGGTTTGGTTTTGTGTCATAGGCTATTATGTTTGTGTTGATTTTGTATTCCCCGATCATCTGTTTCATTCTGTAGCTTCAGCTGCTTGTGGTTTCAAATCAACTAAATGAATTTTATCTCGAGCGTTCACATCCGTTGAGATGTGACTTTTTCATTCTTGAAAGATAAAAACATCCAATCATTTCAGAGTTCCTTTCACAGCTCAAGCACAGCTTTTACTAATCCTTGTTCCATGACTTTTTGTATCGAGTTACTTTGTTTTAAGAATCTTGTCACGTCAGTAAAAACCCTCAGGTCACAGCCAAATTTGCCTAAATCTGCAAAGCCCCCCGACACCCCAATGTCATTTTGTCAAATCTTTTATTGGTCATGAAAATGTGATTGCACTAATAAAAACCCTCGCCACGTTTTTTTAAAATATTGATCTCTTTTTTCCCCCTCATCTAAAATATTGTGGCATTTATGCCATTACTTGTTGTAGTGTTACTATTTTAATGTTCAGAACACACTTCAATAATTTCCTCCCAGATTCATTGTGACACTACAATCTCATGTCTTGGCCATGCATGAACTAATTGCCCGGGTCACAAGCCCTATGACCAGGATTCATTGCATGTATGTATGTATGTATGTATGTAGTTATTTCCTTATTTAAATAGCGCCATTAATGTACATAGCACTCTACAGTAGTAATATTGACAATCATATAAATAACAAATAATACAAATAACAGATCATGGGAATAAGTGCTTCAGATTTAAAAATCAACATTTAAGAAGAGGAGTCCCTGCTCCGGGGAGCTTACACATCTAATTGGTAGGTAGGATGTACTGAGACAGTAGGAGGGTGTTTGGTAAGTGGGTCTATAAGGTGGGGCAGTTAGTGAGAAAGGTTAGGCGGGAGGGGCTGAAGATACAAAGGGGGTAGAAAGAAGACATCCTTGAGCGACCAAGAGTCGGGATGGTGTATAGCGAGAAATTGGGGCTGAGATGTAAGGAGGGGCAGAAGAGTGTAAGCGTTAAAAGGGAGGAGGATAATTGAGTGCGAGATGCGGATTTGATAGAAGGGGATTTAGAGTGCTGAACATTGGAAGTCAGTACTGGAGCAGCTTAGGAGATGGAGGGATCATGAAGGCAGAACGGAGCAGGAGTTAGATCAGACGGAGATGCCTGTCAGGTTACAGTAGAAGGAAGGATTTGTTAATGCGGAGAAAAAGCGACAGATTTCTACGTTAGAATCTAATTAGGCCACAGGGCTTGGCACGGGGCCGGAAAAGCGCACGGACGGCGAGACGCGCACAGAAACACCAAGAATTGATAACAGAGTGCCAGGCAGAAGGCCCATAGGACGCCACACGCAGGTTTCTCAAGACTGGCGAGATACCATCATGTCACATGATTTTAACCTCTTATTCCTTTCCGCTTTTCCCTGTGTAAGTCTCCTGCGTAGCAAAAATGCCATAGAGATCGTGTAACTTTCCATTGATTTTAATGTCAGTTCCCTGATACCCTGCATCGCGGCTTGTAAACAAGCTATTTGATAACAAGGTAGATGCACACTTAGGGGTCGCCAGGTGTCCCGTATGAACTGGACTGTCATATGTTGGATGTCTGTCAGTAAATCTTAAAGGTCATACTGAACATGTATGTCCTGATTACTCTGGATGTATGTTCCATATTACCTCTTGACATGTATGTGTCCTTATTACCTCTCTGGACATGTATGTGTCCGTATTACCTCTCTGGACATGTATGCCTGTATTACCTCTCTGGACATGTAAGTGTCCCTGTATTACCTCGCTGGACATGTATGTGTCCGTATTACCGCTCGGACTGTATGTGTCCGTTTACCTCTCTGGACATGTGGTCCGGTATTACCTCTCTGGACATGTATGGTCTGGTATTACCTCTCTGACATGTATGTGTCTAGTATTACCTCTCTGGACACGTATGTGTATACCGGTATTACCTCTCTGGACATTTTTGTGTCCTGATTACCCTCCGGACATGTATGTGTCCGGTATTACCTCTCTGGACATGTGTCCGTATTACCTCTCTGGACATGTATGTTCTGGATTCCTCTCTGGACTGTTGTGTCCGGTATTACCTCTCTGACATGTATGTGTCCTGTATTATCCTCTGGACTGTATGTTACGTATTACCTCGTGGACATGTATGTGTCCGGGTATTACCTCTCTGGACATGTGTCCTGTATACATACCTCTCTGGACATGTATGTGTCTGGTATTACCTCTCTGGACATGTGTCCTGTATTACCTCTCTGGACATGTATGTGTCCTGTATTATCTCTCTGGACATGTATGTGTATACCGGTATTACCTCTCTGGACATGTATGTGTATACCGTATTACCTCTCTGGACATGTATGTGTCCGGTATTACCTCTCTGGCATGTATGTGTCCGGTATTACCTCTCTGGACATGTATGTGTCCGGAATTACATCTCTGGACATGTATGTGTCCGGTATTACCTCTCTGGACATGTATGTGTCCGATATTACCTCTCTGGACATGTATGTGTCCTGTATTACCTCTCTGGACATAGTGATGTGACCGGCTTGGCTGGGCAGCAGGATTTCCCCGAGCAGGGAGGGAGCAGGGCTGTAGCTAAGGGGCTGGGCAGCTTCCTCCATCCTGATTGACTGCATTACCCAGCAGCAGCCAATCAGGAGGAGGTGTCAGGAGCTTGGGGGTTGGGCCAAGGAGAGGAGGAAACGGCATGGAGCTGTGTGTGCGCGTGTATGTCTCGAGTGTGTCGCATCTTTCACCAATGTGTCCAGTATTTTTGGAGAAGCCACATGACAACACTACACACACTCCGCTGCAATTATTTATTACTTCTGCACATTTACACCACTTAACCTTTCTGATATATATATAAATAAGATATATATATCTATATATATATATATATATATATATATATATATATATAATATAGATATAGATTATAGATATAGCAAATGTAAATATTACTGTATGCTCATTTGCATTGTCTTAGGTAGGTCTGCAACCCCGCCTTTCACCATATCACCAGCACACAGCACACAGCACTCCCTGCGCAAGGGATTCTGGGAAATGACATGCAAATGAGCACACAGTGCCACTTTTTTCTTCAAAAACCATTTTATACATGGTTCCCTTAGGCTATAGGGAACATGTATAAAATGGTTTTGACGCAAAAACTGGCACTGTGTGCTCATTTGCATGTCATTTCCCAGAATCCCTTGCTGCAGTTGAAAGTTCTGTGTGCTGGATATAATGGTGAAAGGCGGGTTGCAAACCTACCTAAGACATGCAAATGAGCATACAGTATATTTACATTGCTATATGCTTTGCTGTGGAGGGTTTTTGTCACTTTTTTTACTCACCATAACTTAACTAATATATATACTGTATATATACCACTGTTCATTAATGACGTCGAAATAAGTAGGGCACGGAAACAGTTGCAATCAGGTGCAACACCCTCCCAGAACTATCTCTGGTTTCAAACATAAGAATCATTTAAAAGGCTCATATTTACCTAGGATTGTAGCATTGCTTATGAATATCCACCAGAACGGGCGACAGTCTTTGTAACTGTTGCATTTAGCATACATGTATTATGTGCCATGTAACTGGCTCCTGAATGCCAACACGTTTTATTTTACCACGGATGAACCTTGTTGGGTTTTGTAACGATTACAAGGTCACATATTTGAAAGCCTGGCGCAAGGTATCCGTGAGCATACCGCTGTGAGAAAAACAACCCTCAAATTCAAGATGTTTGGGGTTTTTTTCCAGACTTCAAATTCTATTGTGTTCCCCGCCTCAGTGAGAAAAAAAACCCCAAACATCTTGAATTTGAGGGTTGTTTTTCTCACAGCGGTATTGCTCACGGATACCTTGCGCCAGGCTTTCAAATATGTGACCTTGTAATCGTTACAAACCCAACAAGGTTCATCCAGTGTAAAATAAAACGTGTTGGCATTCAGGAGCCAGTTACATGGCACATAATACATGTATGCTAAATGCAACAGTTACAAAGACTGTCGCCCGTTCTGTGGATATTCATAAGCAATGCTACAATCCTAAGGTAAATATGAGCCTTTTAAAATGATTCTTATGTTGAAACCAGAGATAGTTCTGGGAGGGTGTTGCACCTGATTGCAACTGTTCCGTGCCCTACTTATTTCGACGTCATTAATGAACAGATGTGTATATATACAGTATATATATATAGTTAAGTTATGGTGAGTAAAAAAAGTGACAAAAACCCTCCACAGCAAAGCATATAGCAAATGTAAATATACTGTATGCTCATTTGCATGTCTTAGGTAGGTTTGCAACCCCGCCTTTCACCATTATCATCCAGCACACAGCACTTCAACTGCAGCAAGGGATTCTGGGAAATGACATGCAAATGAGCACACAGTGCCACTTTTTGCTTCAAAAACCATTTTATACATGGTTCCCTATAGGCTATAGGGAACCATGTATAAAATGGTTTTTGAAGCAAAAGGTGGCACTGTGTGCTCATTTGCATGTCATTTCCCGAGAATCCCTTGCTGCAGGGAGTGCTGTGTGCTGTGTGTGGTGATATGGTGAAAGGCGGGGTTGCAGACCTACCTAAGACATGCAAATGAGCTACAGTAATATTTCATTTGCTTATCTATATATCTATATCAATATATATATATATATATATATATATATATATTTCTATATATATATATTATATATATATATATATATCAGAAAAGGTTAGGTGGTGTAAATGTGCAGAAGTAATACTAATTGCAGCGGCAGGAGTGTGTGTAGTGTTGTCATGTGGGCTTCTCCAAAAATAATGACACATTTGGTGAAGATGCGACCACAACGAGACATACACGCGCACACACAGCCATGCCGTTTCCTCTCCCTTCCCCCCAACCCCCAAGCTCCTGAACAACTCCTCCTGATTGGCTGTGCTGGTAATGCAGTCAATCGGATGGAGGAAGCTGCCCAGCCCTTAGCTACAGCCTGCTCCTCCTTGCTCTTGGGGAAATCTGGTGCACAGCCAAGCCGGTCACATCACTATGTCCAGAGATGGTAAGTAAGGACACATACATGTCCAACGAGAGAGGTAATATGACGACCATACATGTCCAGAGAGGTAATACCGGACACATACATGCCAGGAGATGTAATTCCGGAAACATACATGTCCAGAGAGTGATAATACCGGACCCATACATGCCAGAGAGGTAATACCGGACACATCATGTCCAGAGAGGTAATACCGGTAACAACATACCTGTCCAGAGAGGTAATAACGGACACATACATGTCCAGGGATATATTAACAGGACACCCAGTACTGTCCAGAGAGGTAATACGGACAAATGTCCAGAGAGGTAATACCAAGACACTACATGTCCAGAGAGGTATACAGGACACCATGTCCAGAGAGGTAATACCGGAAACATACATGCCAGCGATCGGTAATTGGCGGTATTTAGGTATTATGGTAATACCGGATAACATACATGTCCAGAGAGATAATACAGGACACATACATGTCCAGAGAGGTAATACCGGACACATACATGTCCAGAGAGGTAATACCAGACACATACATGTCCAGAGAGGTAATACAGGACACATGTCCAGAGAGGTAATACCGGACACATACATGTCCAGCGAGGTAATACAGGACACAAACATGTCCAGAGAGGTAATACCGGTATACACATACGTGTCCAGAGAGGTAATACTAGACACATACATGTCCAGAGAGGTAATACCAGACACATACATGTCCAGAGAGGTAATACCGGACACATACATGTCCAGAGAGGTAATACCGGACACATACATGTCCAGAGAGGTAATACCGGACACATACATGTCCAGCGAGGTAATACAGGACACATACATGTCCAGAGAGGTAATACAGGGCACTTACATGTCCAGAGAGGTAATACAGGACACATACATGTCCAGAGAGGTAATACAGGACACATACATGTCCAGAGAGGTAATACTGGACACATACATGTCCAGAGAGGTAATACCGGACACATACATGTTCAGTATTACCTTTAAGATTTTACTGGACAGAGCATCCAAATATAGGACAGTCCAGTTCAATACGGGACACCTGGCGACCCCTAAGTGTGCATCTTACCTTGTTATCAACATAGGCTGTGATTTATCAAGCCGCGATGCAGGGTATCAGGGAACTGCCATTAAAATCAATGGAAAGTTACCACCGGATCTTGCTGCGAAGACCCTGTGACGCGACTTAATGTAGATACTTAACGTATCTAAAATCTGTCGCTTTTTCCTCCGCAATATAACAAAGATTCGCCCTTTCCTCTGTTGCTCGACTGCTAAAACTCTGACACAGGCCCTCATTCTCTCCCGTCTTGATTACTGTAACCTCCTGCTGTCCGGCCTTCCTGCCTCTCACCTGTCTCCCCTACAATCTTTCCTAAACGCTGCTGCCAGAATCACTGTACTCTTTCCTAAATCTGTCTCAGCATCTCCCCTGCTGAAATCCCTCTCCTGGCTTCCTATCAAATCCCGCATCTCGCACTCAATTATCCTCCTCCCTTTTAAAGCTTTACACTCTTCTGCCCCTCCTTACATCTCAGCCCCAATTTCTCGCTATACACCATCCCGACTCTTGCGTTTCGCTCAAGGATGTCTTCTTTCTACCCCCTTTGTATCTTAAGCCCTCTCCCGCCTTAAACCTTTCTCACTAACTGCCCCACCTTTAAGACCCACTTACCAGAACACCCTCCTACTGTCTCAGTACATCCTACCTACCAATTAGATTGTAAGCTCCCCGGAGCAGGGACTCCTCTTCTTAAATGTTGATTTTTAAATCTGAAGCACTTATTCCCATGATCTGTTATTTGTATTATTTGTTATTTATATGATTGTCACATATTACTACTGTAGAGTGCTATGTACATTAATGGCGCTATTTAAATAAGGACATACATACATACATACATACATACATACATGCAATGAATCCTGGTCATAGGGCTTGTGACCCGGGCAATTTAGCATGGCCAAGGACATGAGATGTAGTGTCACAATGAATCTGGGAGGAAATTATTGAAGTGTGTTTCTGAACATTAAAATAAGTAACACTACACAAAGTAATGGGCATAAAATGCACACAAATATTTTAGATGAGGGGGAAAAAAGAGATCAAATATTTTAAAAAAACGTGTCGATGGGATTTTTTATTAGTGCAATCACATTTTCATGACCAATAAAAGATTTGACAAAATGACATTGGGGTGTCGGGGGGCTTTGCAGATTTAGGCAAATTATGGCTGTGACCTGAGGGTTTTTACTGACGTGACAAGATTCTTAAAACAAAGTAACTCGATACAAAAAAAGTCATGGAACAAGGATTAGTAAAAGCTGTGCTTGAAGCTGTGAAAGGAACTCTGAAATGATTGGATGTTTTTATCTTTCAAGAATGAAAAAGTCACACTCAACGGATGTGAACGCTCGAGATAAACTTCATTTTATGTTGATTTGAAACCACAAGCAGCTGAAGCTACAGAATGAAACAGATGATCTGGGGAATACAAAATCAACACAAACATACATGCCTATGACACAAAACCAAACCCTTCGCTCAGTCATCCATGTTTGCTTAGGAAATAGTCAAACTTAACCTGTTGACTTTGCATGAAGCAATGGAACATTTACTACCACTAAAAGGATGTGAATACAGAATGACAAACTTAAGAGAAATGAGACTTAAAGGGAATATTTATTAACCTGCAGAGTGGCCTTATGACGTACCAGCAGGCTCGCCTCTGTTTCTGCCCCCCTATAAGCGTTACGTACGCAGGGAAAGCGGAGGGGGATACTAGTATCAGGGTTTCATACTCTGTGAGTGACAGATACCCTCACTTTTCATCACGATCGGCTGCTCCTATGCCCTTGTTGCAGTTGGTTACATCTGACTGCACAAGGCACTATTATAGAGAGGCCGTTCATCGCTTTAAGGGGCACACGCCATGATTAATGCGTTGTAATAATATAACTGGATATCAATGGGTTAACTCAAAAACAACTCCTTAAGACTATAGAAGCTCCCTGAACATGGTATTAGACAGGATACGTTTTCAAACCTAGAATTACACTTGCAACTAAGTATTCTACTTGTACTGTATCTGTGTTGCTGGATTGTTTGTATAGCCGCTACCTTCGTAACCTTTTCAACCACAAGCACATGTCCCTGTACTCATTGGGGTATAAGACCTGAGTAGCAACCCTATTTTTTTTTTAAACATTCACTTGGTTATGGTTAAGATTAACCCTTTATAAGCATATATTACTCATTGTGTCGCCTTCTACATACCCTATTTTTTATCTTTTGGGTTTAGCTCTAATAAGGTTCTATGTTTTTAAATACACTCCCGTAATTCACCATCACTTGGGGGTGAGGGTGCTCTCACCAGCGGGGATCCTTTCCCTTTCAGCTCGTGCACCCCCTATAAACGCACCTTGTTTTAAGGGCAGAAACGGATGTCAGCCGGCTCCACTTGCGTTTCTGGCGTCCAAGCACCAGCAGCACCGTGTCACTGCTTCCGGGAGCGGTCACATGGTACAGAACTGCCGGGCACTCAGCACTGTAAAGGTTAAAGGTCAATGGCGCCAATTGCACACTACCACGTGGATACTCCCATTGACCTGAATGGGACTTTCCATGCATTGGTGCCCAATCGGCACTACTAACCCCGATGGCCATTCAGTATGCCGGAGAAGACTTTATTCCCATGCATTTCAGTGGAGAAGATCTCTTCCCCAGCCCAGGGAAGCGTCTTCACCGCCTCTTCAATAAGGGCCATATTTACGAAGCGTTGCTAAGCTGTAAGGCACCGCATGACCCATTCCTATGAAAGATAAATATGGCCCTAAATAAAGTCTTCTTTCCTTCGTGAAGCTGCAGTGTAATTACTGTTTACTCGGCTGTTTGAATGAAGTTGCTATGTAATTTAGATGGGCGTGAGAAGAGAGATTTCTGTGAAGCTGTTAACTATAGGTTGGTTAACCCATAGGTCCTCAACTCCAGTCTTCAAGACCCCCCAACCCCCCCACACACCAACTGGTCAGGATTTCAGAATATCCCTGCTTCAGCACAGGTGGCTCAATCAGTGGCTATGTCTTCGACTCTACATCCTGTGCTGAAGCAGGCTCTTCGACTGAGCCCCTGATTGAGCCACCAGTGCTGAAGCAGGTGTAGCCTTAAAACCTGACCTGTTGGGACAAGAAGGAAGATAAATATAAGGAGGTAGGGCAGCAATATTGTGCTGTATGTATAACGCTATAAACGTAATGTTCTAGGGCAGTATAATCCAATAACAGGTTATGGCCTTGGGATCCATAGAGTATACTGCGTGTATGTATGTTTCAAACTGGAGTCATTCGCTCGAAAAAGCCCAGGGCAAAAATGTGCATCTGCGTTAATTTGCGCCAGTGTTATATGCATAAATCTTGCTTCTTATTTGATGAAGATCTCTTAGGAGGAGAAGTTAATGCTGCCAAAACAAGGCAGATTTATTTGACTAAGGGAGAGGAAAACTGCACCAGTTCTAGGGGCAACTTGTGATCCATCTCATAATATTGCACCGTCATCTCCCCCAACTCCTCCTATGCCCCTCCCATAACTCCTCCTATACCCCCTCCCCAAAACTCTATCTCCTCCCCTAACTCCTCCTATACCCCCTCTGTAAACTCTATCTCCTCCCCTAACTCCTCCTATACCCCCTCCCCAAAACACTGACTCTCTCCTCCCCTAACTCCTCTTATACCCCTCCCCAAAACTCCCTCCCCCCCTAACTCTCCTCCTATATTCTATACCCCCTCCCAAAACACTGACTTTCTCCTCCCCTAACTCCTCTTATACCCCTCCCCAAAACTCCCTCTCCTCCCCTAACTCCTCCTATACCCCTCCCCAAAACACTCACTCTCTTCTCCCATAACTCCTCTTATACCCCTCCCCAAAACTCCCTCTCCTCCCGTAATGCCTCCTATACCCCTTCCCAAAACACTGACTCTCTTCTCCCATAACTCCTCCTACACCCCCTCCCCAAAACACTGACTGTCTTCTCTCATAACTCCTCCTACACCCCTCCCCAAATCAGACTCCTCCCCTAACTCCTCCTGAACCCCACCCCAAAAGAGACTCCTCCCCTAACTCCTCCTGAACCCCTCCCCAAAACAGACTCCTCCCCTAACTCCTCCTGAACCCCTCCCCAAAACAGACTCCTCCCCTAACTCCTCCTATACCCCTCCCCCAAACACAGACTCCTCCCCTATCTCCTCCTATATCCCCTCCCCAAAACACTGACTCTCTCCTTCCCTAACTCCTCATATACGCCCTCCCCAGAACACTGACTCTCCTCCCCTAACTCCTCTTATACCGCCTCCCCAAAACACTGACTCTCTCCCCTAACTCCCCCTATACCCCCCAAAACACAGACTCTCTCCCCTAACTCCTCCTACACAACCCTCCCCAAAACACTGACTCCTCCTCTAACTCCTCCTATACCCCCTCCCCAAAACACTGACTCTCACCTCCCCTAACTCCTTCTATACCCCCTCCCCAAAACACATTTTGGTGCAATGCGGCAGTTCGCGACAGTCGATCCATATCCCGCAGTATATTTTACTGGTGAGTCAATTGAATATCTGCATTTAAATCAAAATGCATAACAGTTCCGGAGATACATTCCTGTGTAGTTACTGGTGCTTGCTCTATAGAAATCAAAATGGCCACCACATCCTACTGGCCAATAGGAAGCTGCAATATCATTGTTGGCAGCTTCCTATTGGACAGCCAATTAAATCCCTTTAAAAAAAAAAAAAAAAAAACGGGCAATAAGAAAAGCAACTTTACCGTTAGGGGTCTCCAGAGGTGAAAATAGCTTTGGAATGCACCCCTGTTTCTATCCAAAGTAAAAGGCGTGGGCAGGTTTGTTAGGCGGGGCTGCTGCTTTATACATAAAAGCATAATATTTCAACTATAATGTTCATGTTCTGTCAAATGTAGTGCGAGAAATATAGACAAATAAAACATGTGTATCATTTAGGCAAACAAATATAAGGTGAGGGAAGTGAATGCAGTAATATATTTCAGCAGCTCTAGAGGTTAGATAAGAGCATCAATCCACTAATTAAGGGGGATTTATGGTATAAGGCAGGGGTGCTCAACAGCTTCAGGATATCCCAGCGTCAGCACAGGGGACTGAGCCACTGATTGGGCACCTGTGCTGGAGCAGGGGCTGATTGAGCCACCTGTGCTGAAGCTGGCATGGTTTGAGCCACTTGTGCTGAAGCTGGGACTGATTGAGCCACCTGTGCTGAAGCTGGCATGGTTTGAGCCACTTGTGCTGAAGCTGGGATATCCTGAAAACCTGACCTGTTGGGGAGGGGGAGAGCTTGAGGGCTGGAGCTGAGCGCCCCGGATATAGGGAAGCGGAGCAGAGTAGACAGGCTGCGTTGTCGTGTTGGTGAAGGGATGCTTTAGTTGCTAAATCGGTTATCACACGAAGCTTTAGCCTTGTGGAGATCTTTGATTTGTCAAAAGATTGGGGTTGTTTTATTCTGAAACTTCCCCTATGAATTGGAAAGATGTCAGTTTCTGAGCAGGATGTGAAATCCAATGTTTATTCTAAGAAACAACGAAGTAGCTGCGGTCCAGGTCTAATTTCAGGTTTGATCTGCATCTAAGGCTGCGATACGAGTTTCAATTTAAGGGTTCGCCGCCTCATGAAAATCTTCTCCGATCACGATCAGCTCAACCCATTTTTGATTAAACAAATCATTGGGGCACAGACGCATATGAAGTACATTTTACAGAGTGTAGCAAACGTACAGTACAGTATGAAAATTATCTATTATCTCTTATATATATATATATATATATGATATATATATATATAATATAATTTCATATATATAACCATATATTATATATAGTACGTTGCCATCCAGCAGGGCAGCAGAACAGCAAAGAGAGACAGCAGCACTCAGAGGTAAGTCAGCAAATAATGTATTGAAACAGACCAAAAATCCGACGTTCGATCCCCAGAGGGATCTTCTTCCTGGGGGTGTGGGAAGAAGAGCCCCTGGATCGAAACGTCGGATTTTTGTGTCTGTTTCAATACATTATTTTGCTGACTTACCTCTGAGTGCTGCTGTCTCTCTTTGCTGTTCTGCCGCCCTGCTGGATGGTAACGTACTCTTTACATTATTTATGGGACTAGCACCAGGCCTTTCTGGATATCTACATTGGAGTGCTTGCTGCTTTTTTTACCTATATATATATATATATGTATGTGTCAAAAGGAGTGCTACTGAGCGTGGCCAAATGTATACAGTCCAACAAAAGACAGAAAAGCCCAATGTTACATCCAATGTGACAAAATACATAATAAATCGTTTATAGTTAAATATATTCTCATGAGAATATTATTATTGAATTATTTAACTATATACTATTTAATATGTATTTTCGTGACATTGGATGTAGAATTGGGCTTTTCTGTCTTTTGTTGTAAACATACAGTATGGCAGTGTTTTTCAAGGAAACCCTTGGGTTCGCCAGGCATCCCTAATCTGTTCCCTGGTCATGGTTTTCTGATCATTTAAAAATTGTACCAGATGCAGAAGAATTTACAATGCATTTGATCTCAGACGCGCTATTAGAGGGTTGGGGTTCCTTACAATGCATCTGATCTCAGTCGCACAATTAGAGAGGGTTGGGGTTCCTTACACTGCATCTGAGCTCAGACGCTATTAGAGAGGATCGAGGCTCATTACAATGCATCTGATCCCAGACGCGCTATTAGATAGGGTCGGGGACTCCTTAAAATGCATCTGATCTCAGACACACTATTAGAGAGGGTTGGTGTTCCTTACAATGCATCTGATCTCAGACGTGCTATTAGAGAGGGTTGGGGTGTTCCTTACAATGCATCTGATCTCAGACACGCTATTAGAGAGGGTTGGGGTTCCTTACAATGCATCTGATCTCAGACGTGCTATTAGAGAGGGTTGGTGTTCCTTACAATGCATCTGATCTCAAACGTGCTATTAGAGTGGGTTGGGGTGTTCCTTACAATGCATCTGATCTCAGACACGCTATTAGAGAGGGTTGGGGTTCCTTACAATGCATCTTAAAATTCTTATTTACCTCTATAATTAGAGGAAGAATGATCGCATTGGATCTGTCACAACCAGCTCCATGCTCACTTGGAAAGTGGGGAGGGGCGAGCTTAAACCCTGGGAGGGAGGGGCCAGTGACCTCCAAAACAGCTGGACAATGTTCCTCTAATTATAGAAGTAAATAAGAATTTTAATCAGTTAGTGTTAGGACCTGCTAATGGTCATGCCTTGATGTGGCTAGCTGGCTTATAACGCTTTGGCTTAACTAAATGACCCTTTTTCAAGAGATATACAGGTATTTCACTGTGTATTTTTGTCATATTGGCTTCTTCGTTTTTTGGTGTATACATTTAGATACGCCCAGTAGCACTCCAATTGACACACAAACACACATATATATGTGGTAATTGTTGGGGTTCCTTAGAGCTTGCTGGGAATCTCTTTGTCCCTTCAGGAACTGCAAACACACACAGCCCATGTAAGCTCAGAACCCAAATCCACCAAATCATATATTTTTGTGTTAAAAGGAGCGTTACTAGGATTGTGACCTCATGTACAGAACAAAAGACAAAAAGCCCCCCCCCCCCCGTGTTACATCCAATGTGACAAATTATATAGTTAAATACGTATCTGTTTACCTTCTAATAAGCAAGGGTCATTTAGTTCAATTTTTTGGCCACAGTATTTTGTGCCTACAGCCACGTCACGGTACGGCCCATCTGTGGGACATAACACTGCTGCACCTGCAACACCCTCTCATAACCTCTCTGATGTAGGGAGAGCAGTCTTTAATGCACTGGTCATTCACAGGTGCTTAGCAAGAACTGGCTCTAAAAATGTGGGAACTGTTTTACCCATGGAAATTTACAAACACACACAGCCCCTATAAGCCCTGAACCCAAATCCACAATCATATATATATATTTGTGGAAAGAGGAGTGGAACTAGTTGAAGATCCCTGATCTAATACTGTATGTAACTGTGCACCGAATTTCGTTCTCATTTCATTGTGTGCTCTAAAAATAGAAAGAGATATATCCCTATAATTAAATCCCCATTTCTTTAAAGAAAAAATGTACCTGACGGTTTGTAAACTGACAAGTAATGTTCTCTGCACCTCTCACGCTGTATCTTCCCACTTCCATCACTGTATAGCCACAATGCTAACATATAATTATGATGCATTGCTAAATACAAAAAATGGTGTGTGCGCCGAGCACGCGCATTTTAAGTGAAACTTCTTTGTGTTTTGTCACAGAAGTTGTATTTGTGATGCTGACGTTTATAATTAAAAATCAAAACACAATTAAAGTGACTTAGAACTCGTGTTTTAGCTATTTGCACTTTTATATTTATAATAACTGTGAATTCCTTGTGTGTGTCAGTGTGCCAGTGTCTGTGTGTGTCTGTCTGTCAGTCAGTGTGTGCGTGTGGGTGTGTGAGTGGTCTCTGTGCCCTGGTGCACCGGTGTCAGAGTGCAGGAGGCCTCTGCGCATGCGTGCCGTGCGCGCAGAAAGCAGGAGGCCTCTGCGCATGTGCGCCGAAGGCCGGGACCAGACACATTATTATTGTTCGCCAGCGTGAGTGCTACGGCAATGCACGATGGCCACACACGACGGCGCGCACCTATTACTACCATGGCATCACTCGCGTTACGGTTTTATGTTACAATGCAAGGACTTTTTCCCCATGAAAACCCTGTAGGCGCCCGCAAAAATGTTTCACTTCATAAAGCAGTGTCTGGAAAGTCTTTCTCCATGACTAACACCTCACCTTAGAGGCCTGAAAATTGAAAAATGTTTCAAAGTCTACTGACTTACTACACATAATTGTTCTGGCCCCAGTATGGTTTTTCACCCTGTTATCTGATTGCTGTCACTCCTCAGTATTTATGTTGTTACTAGTGTAACTCCCTTACCAGGCTTCTGAGCCTGTTGCCTTGGCAATTCCCCTTTACTGCTCTGTGAGTTGGGCTGCCCCTCCCCCCCTGCTATTTGGTGCAGCCCCAGCCTTGTTCCTGCTTGCACAGGCAAGCACACTTCCCTTTCCAGCCAGCAGCAATTGTGAGTAGCCACCCCTCTCACCCAGAACAAAGCATTGCTTTTTCACCTTCCTCTCACAAATGTTATCTCCAAGTTATGTTAGGCTGAGTCCCCGCTGGCGCTGAGCGTGCTCATGCTTAAGAGCGGTGATGTCACCAGCTCTCCAAGCATGAGCGCCGGGTGTCCATGCTATTTCGTAAGCACGCGGGGGGGTGGAGGGGCAGGGGGCATTGCGGGCAAATTGAGCACGTTCGAAAGTTTAAAAAAATTGTTTACCTAAGCGCCAAGCTTGGGTGAGCATGTGCCCGCGCATGAGCGCATGTGCACAGCGTGAGCGTGGATGTGATGATCCATATTGACTAAGGTAAGCGCTAAGCGCACTCAGCGCTAGCGGGGACTCAGCCTTATGCTCTCTGCCCCTCCAATAACGTTACAGAAAAAAAAAGGAATCTGTGTACATTTTAAAGGGGACGAGTTTAACTGCCTGATCCTGCTCATTAGCTACAGCGAGCCTGGGCCAGAACAATAATGTTAAAAAAGAAATATAAAAATCAATGCGTTGCAGCCAAGTAGCGATGACCGTGCTGGTGAATTAAGATTGTCATCTTTCGTTTTCTTTGTTTCTTTTTTAAAGTTCATATTCTGTTGTTGACTGTCAATAAAATAATTGCAAATAATCTAATGCAGCGGTGCGCAAACTGTGGGGCGCGACCCCCAGGTGGGGCGCGACACTGCCGACGGGGGGCGCGGGGTTTACAGAGGCCCCGCGCGCTTCCCGAAGGCACTTAAATTAAGTGCCGGGGGAGCTGCAGGGCCTCTGTAAACCTAACTTACCGTGGCTCCGGCGGCTTCCTCCCTGTGTCGCCATGGCAACGCGGCGTCAAAATGACGCTGCGAGGTCATGTGACGTCACGTTGCTATGGCAACGTGACGTCATTACGCCGGAGCGCGGGTAAGTTGGGGTTGGGAGGGGGGCGCGGGAGTGAGGGGACAGCCGGCAGGGGGGCGCAGGGAAAAAAGTTTGCGCCCCCCTGATCTAATGTTCGGAGGACGAAAGACAAGACCGCTGACTTTCCATCTGATTGACAATCAGAGAGATAATACAAAACTGGGTGGAAAAGAAGAGGTTAATATTAACATACAAATGTAGTCAAGTCCTTTAGACTTGCATTAGCAGGCAGAATGGCTGCTAGTAACACGTAGCTCAGGAAAAATGGATATCAGTGAAGGAAGCAGCGATGTTTAGCCTGGAAAAAACTGTATCAATCTCACTGATGCTCCAGGATTGCCCACGTGACTGGCACTCGTAGAGAATACCAATGCACCCAACATACTTTAGTTAAGAAACTTTTCATATCTGCTTTAATATGATTACCGAGCACTTAAATCATGCACAGTGGGTGAATGAGCGCTCTAGACAATGAGTACATGAGAAATACTGTAGGACAAGAGATTTACAGAAAGAAATGTTCTCCTTAGTTAAATTTTAGTGTGTACTTAGATAAACCCTAGAGACAGTACGTCAAGGAAGCTCTAAATCTGAAAAATATATTAAAACAGCAATCCATCCCGCTTACTCTCTTAGTCGTTCCCCCATAATATATATATATATAGTTTTATATATATATATATATATATATAAATTAGAGAAAAAGAGAAAAGAAGCGCCCGATCCTTGTGTAAAATCAGATGAACAAAGTTTTAATATCTCATGGACAAGACAAATGCACACTTACAATTTGTCTGATAAAATAAAGCATGTTATGGGACCTGCCCATGCACCAACTGAGGACTCCTCGGTCTCTTCTTTGTGTGTGAGTGTCAGTATTGGCTCCAAAAAGGATGTTGCTGTCAGCTGCTGTCTCGTATGGTCTGTTAATGCTTTACGGAATAAGCACCAAAACTTATTTACTTGCAAATGGTGTGCCGGCTGTGCACTGGAATATATATATATATATACATATATAATTATATAATTATATATATATATATATACACTTAGAAAAAACAAAAAGTAGCGCCAACAAGCAAATAAATATGAATCAAATAATATTAATAATGGTTAGAAAATGAATATATATACAGAAATTCAATAGATACTAATTGCAAACATATGGATACACAAAATAACAAAAATAAAAATAAAAGTCCAATGTCCAAACCACATTGGTAGCACCAGAATAATGTACAGAGTCCATGGGCCCACAGCAGCTCTCTCATGGAATAACCAGTTCCACAGCAAAATCTATGAGAAAGACAAAACAGAGAGCGCACGCCCCATAGTGTAACACTGTAACATTTAATGTGGGGAAGGGTGGATGGGGGGATTAAAAACACTCGAGGCAAAGGGAAAGTTGATAATAGCGGGAGACCTTAACAGGACCCTGAATCACAAGCTAGATCGATGCACACCTACGGAAGCCCCCCCTAAAATGGATATCCAACAAATCACACAAGGGTTAAAAAACTGTCAATTAGTAGACATCTGGCGGGAACAGCACCCCATCTCCTGACTGGTAATAGTGCTTGGTCTCTGGGGCAATCTTCCTCACCTTCCATTTCATTGTCCGTGTCAGGATTTGAAGATGGCGCCATTTCTTCTCGGCTCCCGCTTGTGCTGGCTCCGCCAAAGAAGTTCCTAGCATCGGCCGGTTTCAGTTTTTTCTGGGGCCCCGGTTTCTTTGGTGCCATCCTGGGATGTTAAGACAGGCTGCCCGTGGTGTCTAGTATAAAATACTTTATTTTTTGGGTGTTTTTATGTTGTTTTGTGTTTCGCGCGGTACGGAGCTAGAATCCTATGCTGCCATCTCCGTGTCCGTCGCGCATGCGCTCTCGCTAGTGTTTGTTTTGTTAGTCTTGTTTGTTTTCAGTGTCTTGTCCTGTTTGTTACTATTTTTCTTGGGCTCACCTGCCAGTTTGTAAACTACCATTGGCATACTGCACCGTAATACTGTTTGTGTTTTTTCCACATATTCCACGCATGCGCGGCGGGAGCCACAACAGACCATCTGATTTTCCTTGATCTGAAAGGTCATTATTGGGACATAATTTCTCATCCATTGGACTTTCTATTCACCACTTTGGACTTGTAAGGCGCCGGTTTCCTTTTTTCTTGTGTATCTGTTATCTGATTGTACAAATCAGTATCCACCAGGCAGCCTAGTTTCACTCATTAGGGGTTCTTATATTATTTGTATTCTTAGCGCTGATTTTTCACCGTCTTTTTTTTCTTTTGGTTCCTAGAGCAGAACAACATTATTTATAGCACCAGGGACCCTTCCAGGCTCATGAGATACATACATGGATAGTTACCGGTGTTAAAGTTCCCTCAAGAAGTCCAAATCTTGCTGTTCCCGCAGGCCAGTAGGATAACACACTGTTCATTATCTGTTGCAGCTTCCTACTGGACCCCTGTTTAAATGTACAAGGAAGAAGACCCGGTAGCTGTACCAGTAAGTATCTCGAAAATCAGTGGGACCCCAGAGCTAAAAAGAACGCGATTCAGCTCTGGAAAATGTCCAGGTCCCAATGCTGTAAATAATTGTTTTATTTATTTTTTATTTAGGCAGCATCGCTGTTTTAGCATACACAATCGCAATGCAGAACCAGCCATTGGGCCTGTTATTTAGCAACTTCAATATGGCAAGAAGGAATCTTGCCATGTACAGGCCGCCAGCAGTGATATGTCTGCCCGTTTCCTACCCGCTGTGGAATCTCAGACCCTGGTCCATTACACCTGAGTGCACCTCTATCCAGTTTCAGAGCATGAAATCATCTTCTGCACTTCTCTTTCTCTGAAACATGCTTCCCATCTGTACTTTGTTAAAGTATACATTTTCTATCATATGTATGTATGGCTTTATTTATATAGCGCCATCTATGTGCATAGCGCTTCACAGGAGTAATACACGTGAGATAATAATATAACACATACTGGGAATAAGACATAAAAGTAACATTAGGAAAAGGAGTCCCTGCCCCGAAGAGCTTACAATCTAAGTGGTAAGTAGGAAAAACGTACAGAGAGACAGCACTGGGAAGGGAGTCTGCAGGGGGCCAAGGTTTATGTATTAGGTGTATAGTATCAGCCACGGAGCTACTTATATGCTTCGTTAAGCAGGTGTGTTTTAAGGTGGGTCTTAAAGGTGGATAGAGAGGGTGCTAGTCGGTTATTGAGAGGAAGGGCATTCCAGAGGTGTGGGGCAGTCAGTAAGAGAGGTTTAAGGCTCAGTCCATGGTGTGGACGCCTCCGTGCAGGGCGCGATCAGATTGCCTTAAGGCATTGATTGCGCCCATAGACCGCACGGGCACCCGCGGGCGGATGCAGGAGGGGGCACGCATTGCGCAAGAAATCAGTTGAAACTGATTTCTTGGCGCGACAAGCAGGTCACATGAGTGGTTCGCCCAATGAGGGCGAACCAGCTCCGTGACGCCCCTCGGCACGCCCCTAGGAATGCCCCCCATGGCCCATCCACCATGGACAGGGAAAGCACCCGCTTCACGCGGGTGACTTCACAGCCTCCACACGCCTCTGTACGGGAGAAGGGACCATGGCCTGGGCCTAAGGCGGGAGAGGGCTTTAGATACAAAGGGGGTAGACAGACAATATCCTTGAGCAGAACGGGTCGGTGTGTAGCCGAGCGAAAATTTAGGGCCGAGATGTAAGGAGGGCAGAAGAGTGTATAGCCTTAAAAGTGAGGATTTTATATCAAGTCAGGAGAGGGATTTCAGCAGGGGAGACGCTGAGACAGATTTAGGAAAGAGTACAGTGATTCTGGCAGCAGCATTTAGGATAGATTGAAGTGGAGACAAGTGAGAGGCAGGAAGGCCGGACAGTACAAGGATACAATAGTCGAGTGTCAACCCTTTTGCATATTTTTGGGTCATCTTCAAAAAGCCATACTTTCCATCCCAGACCATTTGTAATGTCACTAATAATGATATTAAAGAGCACTTATCCCAGTACAGATGCCTGAGACAGAATGGGAGCTCTGGCCGTGGCCGATTGGGCGCGACCAAAGTGCAGTCGGCAGTACGCCATTCCACGCGCGCCATCGGAGTGGCGACCAGGAGCGGCGGCCAGTCACGGGACTAGGAGTGCCGGGTGGCCGAAGTGTGGCAAATTGTACAGCGGCGACCTGTCTGGCGGTGAGTTGTAGTGGCGGCGGACCTTCGGTCGTGACCAAAGGCTCTACACCGTGCCGGAGTTACTCCACTGTTTACCTTCGCGTCCTCTGAATACACACAATTTACCAGAACTCTGTCTCCTTCAATGTCTTATCCATCCTACCACCTTAGCATCCAATCCCAAGCATTACTGACAACCTCTGAGAAGGCTACCTGCCGGCGATGCGACGTCGCCCGAAAGCAAATGCATTGTCGCCGCCGCGTGCGCTTATAGTAAGCGACGTGGTGACGCGATTTTTTGAAGCCGGGAATATTTGATTTTTTAGGGGCTGTCGCCTCATGTGACAGCCCCTGAACCAATCAATTGCCTGGTCGCCCGTGACGCCGCCGCAAAGCGAAATACAACTTTCGCTGACAGCGACGTCACGTGTCGCGTTGCAGTCGCGGGCACTATACCGGACACCTGGCAACCCTATATAACGCTTGCATCTAGTTGTACCCCCACATTGGAGACATGGACTGATTTATCCATATGTGATCTCTATTACATACAGTATATACCCCAGTGTCACTATAACGAAGATTATTAAGTCATACCTACAGTATATGAATTATTTTCACTGCCTCTATCAAGCAGTATTCATCAAATGCTATTCACCACTTAGTCTGCAGCACTGGTTTTGAAAATGTTCTGCTTGTCATAATGCACATAGCCTGGTGGCAGATAAGGAGAGTCAGATAGCTATAAAGTTTACACAGAAAGCAGACAAAGAAAGAGAGGAAGTCCCTTGGCGCGGGAGGAGAAAGTAAGAATGCTGGGGAAGGAGAGAGTGGCGGAAAGAATTGGGGACATGGTACGGTATTAAAGGAGAGAGATGAGATAAGGGGAGGGAGGGTGAAATGAAGAGGGGGAGAGCTGAGGTTTGTTTCTTAGAATTCTCGGGCAACGCCCGGTACTTTCAGCTAGTCCCTTGTAATCTTGCTGTAACCTGTATAGGTACAATCCATTTAAAATGTTAACAGACTGGGAAATACTTTTCTGTCCAATTAGCCCCATAATTCATTAGGCAGCTGTACTTTTCTGTATTGTAATAGTCATTCTAATGAATGACCAGTTGTGTATAAAAATCGAGACTGACATATGGCCTTGTACACTGCAGTGTATCATTGTGCTGATGGTGTTCAGAGGGGCAGTATTTGTAATTTGCAGGCCCAGTGAATCTCTGTGTTGGAGAACTTACAATTTTATATTTTTGGTGCCTGAGGCACAAGAGAGGAATTGACTTGCCCAGGTTTTCATTGTGCTGGAAGTGAAAAAAAAAACACCGGGCACACTCAATAAAAATGTGACAAAAAACAACAAGTCATAAAAGCCAATAAAGTGTTATTATGGTGAATAAATTTATATAATTCACAATTAGCACATTACTGCAAATTGTAAGTAATTTATAAAATGAGATTCGCTGCTCAGAACCCAATAGAACTGTTCTTGAATGTTGTTTTCTCTCGCAATGGGGAGCGCAGAGTCACACAAAATGAAGAAAAAGAAGAGAAAACATACAGTACATAGTGCAATTTTGCAAGCGACATAATGTTGGTATTCTAGAGATGCCCCAACTCACACGGTCCGAAATAAAAGCAGGCGGTATCAGATATCCTGGGATCACTCCGATACGGTATGTGGCTTGGTTCCTTTCAGATTGTGGCACTGTTTTTGAGTCTCATGCTCGGCTGGTACATATCCCAGACCCAACCCATAGTTCCAGTAACGATTTGGGGCTTTCAGTAATATAGCTGCTTTGCAGGATATGATGTGTTTTAATGGAACCAAGCTAAACATTATAAATAGTTTTTGTTGTACATGCGTTTCTAGCTTTTATGCATAGATGGCATATGTTAAAGCTTCTATGCAACAGCATGAATGTATACACTGCAGGTGTATCCTGCCAACACCAATCTACTTAACCTCCTCTTTGCCGGAGCGACTTCCACGCTTCAAGCCTTAAGAAGCCCTTAATTAAATGTTTTAAATTAGGAAACAAAAAAGCGGATAATGTGTCTTAATATGATTGATACGACTGTAAAACCTTTTTCGCTGATTCTGCATCTCTAAGTGCTTAACAATAATACGTCATGCTGATATTTTAAACACACCGCACCTGTTCTCCACATCCTACCCCAAGGCTTTATTCTTTCCTATTTGGAAACGAGCAAAGCAGAGCAAGGTTACAGTAGGATGTACCAAACTGCCAAGCAGTTAGAAGTAACAGAGCTTTACATGCACTCATGGAAATGCTGTGTCCTGTAATTTATCCAGAACTGCCCCATTCATTGCTTAAAACACTATCCCCTCAAATCCTTATCTCACTGCTGCAAAGTGGCGGGAAGGTGGCACCGGGTGCTCAGGAATATGTATAGTGGCACCGGGTGCTCAGGAATATGTATAGTGGCAGCGGGTGCTCAGGAATATGTATAGTGGCATCGGGTGTCAGGAAGATGTATAGTGGCACCGGGTGCTCAGGAAGATGTATAGTGGCACCGGGTGCTCAGGAATATGTATAGTGGCACGGGTGTCAAGGGAATGTATGGGAGTGGACGGGTGCAGAAGATGTATAGTGGCACCGGGTGTCAGGAAGATGTATAGTGGCACGGGGTGTCAGGAAGATGTATAGTGGCACTGGGTGCTCAGGAATATATATAGTGGCAGCAGGTGTCAGGAAGATGCATAGTGGCACAAGGTGCTCAGGAAGACGTATAGTGCCACCGGGTGTCAGGAATGTATATAGTGGCACCGGGTGTCAGGAAGATGTATAGTGGCACCGGGTGTCAGGAAGATGTATAGTGGCACCGGGTGCTCAGGAATATATGTGGCACAAGGTGCTCAGGAAAGCTTATAGTGGCACGGGTGCTCAGGAAGACGATATAGTGGCAGGGTTGTCAGGAAGATGTATAGTGGCACCGGGTGCTCGGAGATATAATAGGCACAAGGTGCTCAGGAAGAATGTATTAGTGGCAACCGGGTGCTCAGGAAGATGTATAGTGGGCACCGGGTGCTCAGGAATATGTATAGTGGCACCGGGGGTAGGATATGTTACGTAGAGTGGCACGGGTGTCAGGAATATGTAAGTTGCACGGGTGCTCAGGAAGATGTATAGTGGCAACGGGTGTCAGGAAATGTATAGTTGGCACGGGTGTCAGGAAGATGTATAGTGGCACTGGGTGCTCAGGAATATATATAGGGGCGCAGGTGTCAGGTGTAGAGCAAGTGGACAAGGTGCTCAGGAGAGTATAGTCCCGGGTGTCAGGAAGATGTATATGTGGCACCGGGTGTCAGGGGAAGATGTATAGTGGCACCGGGTGCAGGAAGGTGTATAGTGGCCCGGGTGTCAGGAATATTATTGGACAAGGTGCTCAGGAAGACGTATAGTGGCACCGGGTGCTCAGGAAGACGTATATAGTGGCACCGGGTGTCAGGAAGATGTATAGTGGCACCGGGTGCTCAGGAATATATATAGTGGCACAAGGTGCTCAGGAAGATGTATAGTGGCACCGGGTGTCAGGAAGATGTATAGGGGCACCGGGTGCTCAGGAATATGTATAGTGGCACCGGGTGCTCAGGAAGACGTATAGTGGCACCGGGTGTCAGGAATATGTATAGTGGCACTGGGTGCTCAGGAATATATATAGTGGCAGCGGGTGTCAGGAATGTATATAGTGGCACCGGGTGCTCAGGAAGATGTATATAGTGGCACTGGGTGTCAGGAATGTATATAGTGGCACTGGGTGCTCAGGAATATGTATAGTGGCACCAGGTGCTCAGGAAGATGTATAGTGGCACCGGGTGCTCAGGAAGATGTATAGTGGCACCGGGTGCACAGGAATATATATAGTGGCAGCGGGTGTCAGGAAGATGTATAGTGGCACCGGGTGCTCAGGAAGATGTATAGTGGCACCGGGTGCTCAGGAAGACGTATAGTGGCGCAGGTGTCAGGAAGATGCATAGTTGCAACAAGGTGCTCAGGAGAGTAATAGTCCACCGGTTGTCGGAATGTATAATATTGGCACCGAGGTTCATGAAGATGTAGAGGTGGCCCACCGGTGTCAGGAAGATGTATATTGGCACCGTGATGCTCTAGGATAATAGTGGCACAGTGCTTCCAGGAAGAACGTATAGTGGCACCGGGTGCTCAGGAAGACGTATATAGTGTGGCACCGGTGTCAGGAAGATGTATATGGCACCGGTGCTCAGGATATATATAGTGCACAAGGTGCTCAGGAAGATGTATAGTGCCACCGGTGTGGCTCAGGAAGATGTTAAGTGGCACCAGGGTCAGGAATATGTTAGTGGCACCGGGTGCTCAGGAAATGTATAGTGGCACCGGGTGCTCAGGAAGACTTAATTGGCACGGGTGTCAGGATATGTATAGTGGCACGGTGCTCAGGAATATAGATAGTGCAGCGGGTGTCAGAATGTATATGTGGCACCCGGGTGCTAGGAAGAATGTATATAGTGGCACTGGTGTCAGGAATGTAATATAGTGGCACTGGGTGCTCAGGAATATGTATAGTGGCACCAGGTGCTCAGGAAGATTATAGTGGGCACGGGTGCCAGGAAGATGTATGAGTGGCACCGGTGCACAGGATATATTGTGGCAGCGGGTGTCAGGAAGATGTATATTGGCACGGTGCTCGGAAATGTCTATTGGCCACCGGGTGCTCAGGAAGACGTATAGTGGCACCGGGTGCTCAGGAATGTATATAGTGGCACTGGGTGCTCAGGAAGATGTATAGTGGCACCGGGTGCTCAGGAAGATGTATAGTGGCACCGGGTACTCGGGAAGACATATAATGGCAGCGGGTGCTCAGGAAGATGTATAGTGGCACTGGGTGTCAGGAATGTATATAGTGGCACTGGGTGCTCAGGAAGACGTATAGTGGCACCGGGTGCTCAGGAAGACGTGTGAGGATTTATATCAAGTCAGGATGAGGATTCAGCAGGGAGAAGCTGAGCAGATTTAGGAAAGAGTACAGTGATTCTGCCAGCAGCATTTAGGCATAGATGAAGTGAGGACCAAGTAGAGGCAGGAAGGCCGGACAGTACAAGGATACAATAGTCGAGTGTCACCCTTTGATATTTTTGGGTCATCTTCAAAAGCCAACTTTCCATCCCAGGACCATTTGTAATGTCACTAATAATGATATTAAGAAGCACTTATCCCGTAAGACGCCTGAGACAGATGGGAGCTCTGGCCGTGGCCGATTGGGCGCGACAAAAGTGCATTCGGCATACGCCATTCCACGCGCGCCATCGAGTGGCGACCAGGAGCGGCGGCCAGTTCACGGGACTAGAGTTGCCGGGTGGCCGAAGTGTGGCAAATGTACAGCGGCGACCTGTCTGGCGGTGAGTTGTCGTGGCGGCGGACCTTCGGTCGGACCAAAGGCTCTACACCGTGCCGGAGTACTCCACTGTTTACCTTGCGTCCTCTGAATACACCCAATTTACCCAAATCTGTCTCCTTCAATGTCTATCAATCCTACCACCTTAGCATCCAATCCAAAGCATTCTGACAAACCTCTGAGAGGCTACCTGCCGGCGATGCGACGTCGCCCGAAAGCAAATGCATTGTCGCCGCCAAGCGTGCGCTTATAGTAAGCGACGTGGTGACGCGATTTTTGAAGCCGGGAAATTTGATTTTTTTAGGGGCTGTCGCCTCATGTGACAGCCCCTGAACAATCAATTGCCTGCGCCCGTGACGCCGCCGCAAAGCGAAATACAACTTTCGCTGACGCGACGTCACGGTCGCGTTGCAGTCGCGTGGCACTATACCGGACACCTGGCAACCTATATAAAGCTTGCATCTAGTTTGTACCCCCACATTGAGACATGGACTGATTTATCCCATGTGATATTCTATTACATACGATTATCCCCCAGTGTCACTATAAGAAGATTATTAAGTCATACCTACAGTATATGAATTTTTTCACTGCCTCTATCAAGCAGTATTCATCAAATGCTATTCACCACTTAGTCTGCAGCACTGGTTTTGAAAATGTTCTGCGTGTCATAATGCACATAGCCTGGTGGCAGATAAGGAGTCAGATAGCTATAAAGTTACACAGAAAGAGACAAAGAAAGAGAGGAGTCCTTGGCGCGGAGGAGAAAGTAAGAATGCTGGGAAGGAGAGAGGGCGGAAAGAATGGGGACATGGTCGGTATTAAATGAGAGAGATGAGATAAGGGAGGGAGGTGAAATGAAGAGGGGGAGAGCTGAGGTTTGTTTCTAGAATTCTCGGGCAACGCCGGTACTTTCAGCTATCCCTTGTAATCTGCTGTAACACCTGTATAGTACAATCCATTTAACATGTTAACAGACTGGAAATACTTTTCTGTCCAATTAGCCCCATAATTCATTGGCAGCTGTACTTTTCTGTATGTAATAGTCATTCTAATGAATGACCATGGGTTAAAAATCGAGACTGACAATGGCCTTGTACACTGCACGTGTATCATTGTCTGATGGTGTTCATAGGGCAGTATTTGTAATTTGCATGGCCAGTGAATCTCTGTTGGAGACTCATTTATATTTTTGGTGCCTGAGGCACAGAGGGAATTGACTTGCCCAGGTTTTCATTGTGCTGGAAGTTAAAACAAAAAACACCGGCACACTCAATAAAAATGTGACAAAACAACAAGTAATAAAAGCCAATAAGTGTTTATTCTGGTGAATAAATTTTATCAATTCACAATTAGACACTTACTGCAAATGTAAGTAATTTATAAACATGAGATTCGCTGGCTCAGAACCCAAAGTAACTGTTCTTGAATGTTGTTTTCTCTCGCAGGCGGAGGCAGAGTCACACAAATGAAGAAAAAGAAGAGAAAACAAACCAGTACATAGTGCAATTTGGCAAGCGACATAATGTTGGTATTATAGAGATGCCCCAACTCACACGGTCCGAAATAAAAAGAGGCGGTATCAGATATCCTGGGATCACTCCGATACGGTAGTGGCTTGTTCCTTTCAGATTGTGGCACTGTTTTTGAGTCTCATGCTCGGCTGGTACATATCCCAGACCCAACCATAGTTCCACTAACGATTTGGGGCTTCAGTAATATAGCTGCTTTGCAGGATATGAGTGTTTTGAATGGAACCAAATAAAATTAATAATAGTTTTTGTTGACATGCGTTTCTAGCTTTTATGCATAGATGGCATATGTTAAGCTTCTAGGCAACAGCATGAAGTATTAACTGACAGGTGTACCTGCCAACACCAATCTACTTAACCTCTCTTTGCCGGAGCGACTCTCCACCTTCAAGCCTTAAGAAGCCCTTAATTAAATGTTTTAAATTAGGAAACAAAAAAGCGGATAATGTGTCTTATATGATGTGATACGACTGTAAAACTTTTCGCTGATTCTGCATCTCTAGTGCTTACAATAATACGTCATGCTGAGATTTTAAACCACACCGCACCTGTTCTCCACATCCTACCCCAAGGCTTTATTCGTTCTATTTGGAAACGAGCAAAGCAGAGCAAGTTACAGTGATGTACCAAACTGCCAAGCGTTTAGAAAGTAACACAAGCTTAATGCACTCATGGAAATGCTGTGTCCTGTAATTTACAGAAACTGCCCCATTACATTGCTTAAACACTATCCTTCCAATCCTATATCACGGTGAAAGTGGCGGGAAGGTGGCACCGGGTGCTAGGATATGTATAGTGGCACCGGTGTGCTCAGGAATATGTATAGTGGCAGCGGGTGTCAGGAATATGTATAGTGCATAGGTTGTAAGGAAGATGTATAGTGGCACGAGGTGCTCAGGAATATGTTATAGTGGCACCGGGTGCTCAGGAATATGTATAGTGGCACCGGGTGTCAAGAATATGTATGCTGAGAAGTGGAATACGGCGGGGCTCAGGAAGATGTATAAGTGGAAAGGGTGTCAGGTAAGATGCTATAGTGGCACAGGGGTGTCAGAACGAGTTAGTGGCACTGGGTGCTCAGGATTATATTAGTGGCAGCAGGTGTCAGGAAGAGCATAGTGGCACAAGGTGCTCAGGAAGACGTATAGTGCCACCCGGTGTCAGGAATGTATATAGTGGGCACCCCGGGTGTCAGGAAGATGTATAGTGGCACCGGGTGTCAGGAGATGTATAGTGGCCACCGGTGTCAGGAATATATGTGGCCACAAGGTGCTCAGGAAGACTTATAGTGGCACACGGGTGCTCAGGAAGACGTATATGTGGCAGGGTTGTGCAGGAAGATGTATCAGTTGGCACCGGGTGCTCGAATATAGATAGTGCACAAGGTTGCTCAGGAAGAATGTATAGTGGCAACCGGGTGCTCAGGAGATGTATAGTGGCACCGGTGTCAGGATATGTATAGTGGCACGGGGTCAGGATATTTACGGTAGAGTGGCACGGGTGTCAGGAATATGTATAGTCTGCACGGGTGCTCAGGAAGATGTATAGTGGCAACCGGGTGTCAGGAAGATGTATAGTTGGCACGGGTGTCAGGAAGATGTATAGTGGCACTGGGTGCTCAGGAATATATATGGGCGCAGTGTCAGTGTAGGCAAGTGGACAGGTGCTCAGGAGACGTATAGTCCCCGGGTGTCAGGAATGTATATGTGGACACCGGGTGTCAGGAAGATGTATAGTGGCACCGGGTGACAGGAAGTGTATAGTGGGCCCGGGTGTCAGGAATATCTATTGGCACAAGGTGCTCAGGGAAGGACTGTATAGTGGCACCGGGTGCTCAGGAAGACGTATATAGTTGCACCGGTGTCAGGAAGACTGTATGGCACCGGGTGCTCAGGAATAGTATATAGTGGCACACAGGTGCTCAGGAAGATGTATAGTGCACCGGGTGCTCAGGAAGATGTATAGGTGGCACCGGGTGTCAGGAATAGTATATAGTGGCACCGGGTGCTCAGGATATGTTAGTGGCACGGTGTGCTCAGGAAGACGTATAGTGGCACCGGTGTCAGGGATATGTATAGTGGCCACTGGGTGCTCAGGAATATATATAGGCAGCGGGTGTCAGAATGTATATAGTGGCACCGGGTGCTAGGAAAGGTATATAGTGGCACTGGGTGTCAGGAATGTATATAGTGCACTGGGTGCTAGGAATATGTATAGTGGCACCAGGTGACTCAGAAGAATGTATAGTGGGCACCGGGTGCTCAGGAAGATGTATAGTGGCACCGGGTGCACAGGAATATATTAGTGGCAGCGGGTGTCAGGGAGACGTATAGTGGCAGCGGGTGTCAGGGAGACGTATAGTGGCAGCGGGTGTCAGGGAGACGTATAGTGGCAGCGGGTGTAAGGGAGACGTATAGTGGCAGCGGGTGTCAGGAATGTATAGGGCCTGGGTGCTCAGGAAGATGTATAGTGGCACCGGTGCTCAGGGAAGATGTATAGTGGCCAACGGGTAATCGGGAAGACCATATAATGGCAGCGGGTGCTCAGGAAGATGTACTAGTGACGGTGTCAGGAATGTATATAGTGGCACTGGGTGCAGAAGACTATAGTGGCACCGGTGCTCAGGAAGATCGTATAGTGGACACAGGGTGCTCAGGAAGACGTATAGTGGGTAACAGGTGCTCAGGAAGATGTATTAGTGGCACCGGTCTAG
>WSYH01007388.1:0-33330 GCA_036426205.1 Ascaphus truei | reverse complement strand
TGGGGGGCTTCTGATGGTTCTGTAGATGCATTGGGGGGCTTCTGATGAAATATATATTGGTGTTTGATACTTCCGGAATCCAATGACTTTGGCCAGATGAGTAAGAGTTGAAACCGAATTCTGGTCGCCCAAATAGGTTGGTGCAATCGTATCCCTCCTTTTAAAAGAAGCGATTGAATAGTTCTGGAAGTGAAGCAGTTTGCTGGCTAAGCACCAAGTCAGAAAGTGGGTTCTCAGAACTTTTCAGCATCGCATTCCTGGATTGAAGTTATACCGATGATTAACTGCAGCACATACCCCTTGGAAAATGTATTTAACATCTGTATTACAATTACAAAATGTCTGGAGGTTTTTACAATGGCTGATGTGATTTATGTAAAACGTTGCTTGTTAACCAAGGGCTTGTATCACCTGAGGGAGCCTCGGACAGAGGTGTTACTAATAAAACCGGTAATTATAATAGGGTTTAGAGTACAGCTAAGCAAATATTTTGTATTACACTACAATAATAACATATCTGTGATAGAGGAATTAATAAACTGAACGAAATACTGAAATCAAAATTTTTTAGTGTGTCTGTGTGTGTGTAAACAATACACGTTACATTATAAGGAATACAAGCTCATAGTCATAAGAAAAGAGAAATAAAACATTTGCAAAAATCATTAAACATTATGCCTTTGTCTTCTTTACTTGTGTTTCCATTTTCTTTTGGTAGCATTAGTGTATCCTTTTCACATCTTATTAGAGAAGCGGCCGCTTCTTTGTGTATCCCTTTAAAAAAAGGCTAAAGGATAGAGTAAGAAGAGAAGAGAAAGAGGAGGGGAGGGGGAGGGCTGAGGAGGGGAGGGGAGGGAGGAGGGGAGGAGGAGGGTTGAGTCTAACAAAGCAGGGCTACATAGGTTCGTTCCTTGGAATTGTCAGTCTTCTGGCCATATTTCCCAGATCTTGAGAAATGTATCTACTTTTTGGCTAAGTTGTGCCGAAAGGAGTTCCATTACCTTAATTTCCCTAATTCTTCTCAATACTGTCTGTCAGGAGGGGGCATTGACTTTTTTTTCCAGGCCGCGGCAATCGAGCAGCGGGCTGCTGTAAGAACATGATTTATCATCTTACTCATTTGCGGCTGAAAGCCCTCTATAGGTTTGGCTAAAATCAGAGTCAGCGGTTGCACCTCAACTTCCACCCCCAGGAATTCTCCAATCATATTTTGTATCATGACCTAGAACCCCTGCATTTTTGGGCAGTCCCACCAGATGTGAGCCATATCTCCTCTTTGCCCACATCCTCTCCAGCACAAATCCGAGGACCCGGGGAAAATCTGGCTCAGCCTACTCGGGGTTAGGTACCAATGGAATAAAATGTTATATATATTTTCTTTTAATGTGGTACAAATTGATGTTTTAGAAGCTGCTTCCCAAATATCCTCCCAGTCTCCCCTATCTATTTCTAGGCTTAAATCTGCTGACCATTTTAGCATATAACTATGGTTCCAATAAAAAAAAGGTGGATGGAAAACGAAGAGTTAACGGTAGGTCGGTCTCTGCATGGAAAGGGTCACATTTAGCCAATTCTGCCATTTAATGGGTTTTTTTTTGGAGAAATGTCACACACCATGTGCATGGCTTTAACAAGGTACTGATACTGTCCCAAACATCTCAGCCCTAATTTCTCGCTATGCACCATCCCGACTCTTGCGTTCTGCTCAAGGATGTCTTCTTTCTACCCCCTTTGTATTTAAATCCCTCTCCCGTCTTAAACCTTTTTCACTGACTGCCCCACACCTCTGGAATGCCCTTCCCCTCAGTACCCGACTAGCACCCTCTCTATCCGAAAAAGACACAAAAAACACAGCGCACAACGCTCATAGTGCATTAAAAATTATATTGACATAAAGAATATTAAAGGTGAGTATTAAGCGTACATCAGAGTAATAATAAACAGGCAATTTTGGGATAATGTTACCCAGCACCACGTGGAAGCCGGATCAGATGTCCTCACATAAGGATGGAGGCTGGTTCCTTTCACACCGGTTCCTGGTCAGGTAAGTGGGAAGTCTTTGTTAGTCCTTGCTCCCAAGAGTGAATCAACACGTTTGCAGCTCTGTCCTCGATCGCTGCATTAGACGAAGCTCCACACCAGCTGAGATCCTCTCTCACACCCCTCCGTTGGAACGCTTCCGGGTTGGTGACGTCACCGCGGGGTTTCTCGCCGATACTGGCGCCGGTTACACTGGGTATGCTCGTCGTAGTAAGGCAGTGAAGTTAGGAATAATACTGCTCTAAACTCTTCCAACGCGTTTCGAAAACCGAAGTTTTCTTCATCAGGGAATAAATATAAATGAAATTACTTGGGTTTTAAATACTCCACGCCATGACCCCATTGGTCCAATCGGTTAGTTAATCCACCAATGAGAGAATGGCGGGGAGGAGTCAAAGTACCCGGACTGCACGCCCAATCTGTTGTCATTGACAACATAACAAAAACAAAATGAACTTTATTAACAAGCAAATACAGGGACACAAATGTATATAAACAGTATTAAAACGCGATAGGTGATTCTAAAACCAAAGAGAGGAATATTAATGCATAGAAAAGGTATTAGCAGCATATTGGTGGCGCATATAACCTCCCATCATATCACCTCTCTCGAAGGAAAAGCACGAAAAATAGACTAATATGGACTTGTGGAAATTCTAATTGAAACTACAATAAAACATGCTAAAAAATGCATGCTATATTTTGGCATACATAAACAAAGGATGATATATGCCTTGCACAAATTTAAAAGGACAAAGAGGCAAAAGTTAAAATATTAAAAGATATATAGTTGAAACTGATAAAAAATTAATAATATAGTCAGGCATAAATCTCATGAGGACAAATCAATATAGAGACCAAATATCTATATCCTCATTTAGACCTCCTGGATGCAGAGTATCGAGTTTATGTATCCAGAAGGTCTCCTGTCTAGATAGTTCTTTGACTCTATCTCCCCCTCTTCTATTCCTTGGTATATATTTGATACCCTTGAATAGAAGGGAGGAGGGGTCACTATGAGCATTGTGCGCTGTGTTTTTTGTGTCTTTTTCTGTTAGCTCTAGGGGGTCCCTGAGCCCTCCCTTCTACCGCAGCTGCAGACGCTCTAATTACCAAGGTCACGTACTTAATTCATATTTATCACATCACTATTTACATTAGTTGCGCACTTTTTTCTTCACTCATACCCTCTCTATCCACCTTTAAGACACACTTGCTTAAAGAAGCATATGAATAGCACTGTGGATATTCTGAACACATGATACATAAAGCTTGGCCCCCTGCAGACGCACTTACCAGAACTCCCTCCTACTGTCTCTGTACGTTCTCCCTACCTACCAATTAGACTGTAAGCTCCTTGGGGCAGGGACTCCTCTTCCTTAATGTTATGTTTATGTCTGAAGCACTTATTCCCATGATCTGTTATTGATATTATCTGTTATTTATTTGATTACCCGGTGAATTACTACTGTGAAGAGCTATGTACATTAATGGCGCTATATAATTAAAGACATACAATACAATACACGCAAAAGTCTCATTTTTGTTAAATATTTTGGAGGCTTACAGATACAAGTTCAAAATACCTCTTATCATCATCAGTTTTAGAGTTTACAGGTTTAATCTCCGAAATACAGAAAGGCTGGAAAAATACAGATTATTAGTCTCATAGAGTCAATAGATGCACTCAGGACAGCTCCCTGCGTAATACACACAGCACTCAGGACAGCTCCCTGCGTAATACACACAGCGCTCAGGACAGCTCCCTGCGTAATACACACAGCACTCAGGACAGCTCCCTGCGTAATACACTGTCAGGACGAGCTCACCACAAACGAGGCGGGACCGCGGTGCTGAGGTGGGATAGGATATAACGCCACCCACAGCCACGAGGGCACGTCTTGAGTAGAGTGGTCTGGGAGTCCGAGTCGGGGCAGGAGAGGTACGGATGGTAGAGTGTGCTGTTCGCCAAGTCCGGGGTTAGAGATAGGGACGTAATCGTTTACCGGGTTCGGGGTACCAGAGGTGCGGAGAGACGTATTGCCGTATGCCAAGTTCGGGAAGCCAGAGGTGCGGATAGTCGTAGGGGAAGCCGGTTCGGTACACGAGGAAGACTGCAAAACAAGACAGGACAAGACAGGACTAGGGAGGCAGAGAGTGATGAGAACAACTGGTTCTATGCTCAGCCAACGAGTCAGAGACACTGTACGTTATATATAGGAGAGAGGGTCCAATGGCAGCGCAGCAAGGTGGGGGTGTGTGGAAGGGCCAGGCTACGGCAGGGATAGGTCCAGCATGAGTCCCAGGGGAGGAGCCATAAAGCCCAGTAGTAAGGCTGCATTTGATTGTAGCAATAGTCCCAGGGGCTGTGCCTTTAAGGGGTTGGTGCGCCTCCGTGTGGCCGCGCCTCCGTGTAGCTGCGCTTGCGGGCGCGTGACCGGGCATACCCGCCGGCCCAACACTAGAAGAAGAGAATTGGCGTGCGCGCGCGCGCCCACGTGGAGCTGCGATCGGCGTTCCGGAGGGAGGCTGGCTGCGTGCCGTGGGGGGACCCGGCGGAGCTGCAGGTGAGTGGGGAGCACGCCGAGGGCGGCGTGACTCCCAGATCTTTACAGTACCCCCCCCTTCAGGGGCGACCTCCGGGCGTCCATGACATGGTTTGGAGGGATTCCTACGATGGACCGCCTGGACGAGTCGAGGAGCGTGGAGATCTCGGTGGGGAACCCATGAGCGTTCCTCAGGTCCGAACCCCCTCCAGTGGACCAGGTACTGTACTCCTCCTCTGGAGATCCTAGAATCCAGGATAGACTGGACCTCGTACTCCTGTTGACCTTGGATCAAAAGAGGGAGTGGAGGAGAAGTGGTCTTAGAAAAACGAGGACTCTGAAATGCTGGTTTTAGTAAAGATACATGAAAGACCGAAGGAATCCTCATCGAGGGTGGAAGACGTAGACGATAAGCCACAGGGTTAATCTTCCTGACCACAGGAAAGGGACCGAGGAACTTGGGTGCCAGCTTCATAGTAGGAACCTTTAGTCGTATATTCCTGGATGAAAGCCATACCCTGTCTCCTGGAGCAAATTCAGGAACTTGGCGTCGGAGGCGGTCTGCCTGGAGCTTCTGTCTCCCAGTAGCCACTTTTAAGTTCTCCTGAATCCTCCTCCACAAGTCTTTCAGCCGGGAGATACGCTTGTCAACCGCTGGTACTCCAGAGGATAGGGAGGAGAAGGGTAACCTGGAAGGATGAAAACCAAGATTTATAAAGAAGGGAGATTCTTGAATGGAGTCGTTGCGAAGGGAGTTGAGAGCAAACTCGGCCCAAGGAAGCAGATCCACCCAGTCATCCTGTGTATCGGCTATAAAACATTGAAGGTATTGTTCCAGGTTTTAGTTGGCCCTCTCCGTCTGCCCATTGGTCTGTGGGTGGTATCCAGAGGAGAATTGCAGTGAAATGCCCAATTTACGAGAAAAGGCTCGCCAAAATCTTGACACGAATTGGGACCCTCAATCAGAAACGATGGTTGAGGGCACTCCATGAAGACGAAAAATTTCCTGGATGAAAACATCCGCAAGCCTGGAGGAATTCGGAAGACCCCTCAAGGGAACAAGGTGCGTCTGTTTGGGAAAACGATCAATTACCACAAGAATAGTATTCATCCCTTTGGAGGTTGGGAGCTCTACGATAAAATCCATAGAAATATGGTTCCAAGGCCGGTCTGGGATGGGTAAAGGAAGGAGAAGGCCTGCTGGTCTGACCCGGGGTACTTTGTTGCGAGCACATGTGCCACACGCTTTTACAAACTCCTCCACATCTTTAGCCCTCTCTGGCCACCAGAAGGTACGCTGGACAAGGTCGTTGGTTTTCCGTATCCCTGGATGTCCTGCCAATTTAGAGGAATGGCACCAGTCGAGGACTCTCTTGCGATGTTGGGGTGCCGTGTAGTCTTCCCTCCGGAACCTTGAACCCCATCGGAGCCTGTGATTGCTCGGATCGAATCTTGTCCATGATATCAAAGGAGTTGGCGGACACAATAAATTTAGGAGGGAATTTCGTCTTAGCTGTCTTCAGACTGTCCTGAAGGAAGGAACTGTCGAGAACAGGGCATCCGCCTTCAAGTTTTTGGAGCCACGAATGAAGGAGATGAGGTAATTGAACGTGAAAGATGATGCCCAGCGGTTTCGGCGGAGCGCCATCAAAAGGGACGTCGCCCCTTTAAGTAGAGAAGGTTCTTATGGTCTGTGAGTATGGTTATGGGTGTCTCCGTGCCTTCTAAGAAGGTGTCTCCATTCCCTTAATGCCAACTTGATTGCCAAGAGCTACCGGTACCGACATCGTAATTCCGTTCTGCGGAAGAGAATCTCTTCGAAAAGAAGGAAAAATGGGTGTAACCTGGCTAAGGGGACGCAGAAGTCCTTTGGGACAGGACAGCACCAGCCCCGGCAGAGGCATAACTCAGAGTAAATGGAAGTTAGGGTCTGGGGGTGAGTGAGGATAGGGGCAGACACAAAAGCCTTTTTTAGAAGATTAAAGGCCGTATGGCGGGTTTCAGCCATGATGAGGATCTGCACCTTTCTGGGTTAGAGCAGTGATGGGAGATACCGTAGAGAAAAATTGGAATGAAGCGCCAGTAATAGTTTACAAAACATAGAAAGCGTTGCAAGGCTATTTGAGGTGGTCGGACTGGGCCCAGTCCAAAATGGCCTTTAGTTTCTTCCTGGATCCATATTGAAGCCGGAGTCAGAGATAATGTATACCAGAAATGCACGGACGTCAGATGGAACTGGCATTTCTCCAATTTGCAAAGAGGTGGTTCTCGGAGGCGTAACAGCACCGTGTGAACAGTTTGATGTGTTCTGGTGGATTTAGAAAGATTAGGATGGTCGTAGTAGACGAAAAGGAATTTGTTTAAGAAGATGTCCCGGGAAACCTCATTGACAAAATCCCTGAAAGACTGCTGGTGCGTTGCACAGGCCAAACGGCATGACCAGGTATTCATAGTGGCCGTCATGGGTGTAAAACACGTCTCCACTCGTCCCCCTCCCGTATCCTTACTAGAGTGTAGGCGCCTCAGATCCAGTTTGGAAAAACTGTAGCTCTTGAAGGCGTGGTCGAAGAGTTCGATAATCAAGGGTAGAGGGTGGTGGTAGGTTTGCGTCGTGGCGTGATGTTATCAAAACCCGGTAATCGATGCATGGACGAAGAGACCGTCCTTCTTCTTTACGAAAAAAAGAAGCATCTGCTCCGACTGGGTGGAGGACGACTTTCGGATGAAACACCCTCTCTAAATTCTCTGCAATGTAAGTGTTCATGGCTTTAGTCTCGTGGGGAGCGAGAGTGGGTAGGATCATCCCTGGGAAGAGCTGCCCCGGGCGTAGGTCAATCGGCAGTCGAAAGGTCGGTGCAGAGGTAGAACCTCGGATCGTGCTTTGCGAAACGTCGCGAATTCCAAATTAAAGAAGGAAGGAGTCGACCTTCTCTGGCCGGGTACACAACCCACAACATCTGGAATATCTAGTACAGGTCTTGGCTACATGGGGCACCCCACATGGATGGGTTCTCCGATATGTCCAGTCGATGCGGATTATGGACTTGGAGCCAAGGAAGACCAGACATCAACTCAAAGGAGGGAGTGTGGATAACATCGAGGGTAATGATCTCCGTTGAACGTAGACGAACTGTAGTAGGAGAGGGCACCGTCTGAGCGTGATGAATGCCGGCTGTAGAGGTCGACCGTCATGCCTCCAGACCCAATGGCGTCGTCTTGCGGATGAGTTGATATGTTCGTCTAGCAAACGGTTGATCGATGAAATGCCTGCGGACGGGTCACAGTCTTGCCATGCCCAGCTGACGTATCTATGAAACCCCTCTCCAGACAGTGTTACTGCAATAGTAGCCTGGTGGGAAGGACAGTCTTTGCGATGGGAGAGATGGGGCAGTCTACAACGAGACTCTCAGGGATCTAGATGGGAGTTGGCGTTTTACCGGATTGGTGGGTCATGGAGTTCGACTAGTGACCGGAGAATTGCCACAGAACAGCCGAGCCGGCATTGCGCCGGCGTTGTTTCTCGGCAGAAGACAGCTATTACCTCCCAACTGCATTGGTTCCGGGAAATCCCAGGATTGGAGGTGTGTTGGAGGCCACGAACGATGGGCAAGAGGCCTTGAAAACCCGTTGATGGTAACGAGAACGTTTCAATCTCCGCTCCTGAGAAGATGGTCCACCCGAATACAGAGGCCGATCAAATCCTTAGGTCAGTGGGATGTTCCGCGCTGCGAGCTCATCCTTTAGGGATTCTGACAGGCCCTGCCAAAACGCCGGAGATAGTGCTTCATTGTTCCATCCCGTCTCAGCAGAAGGGTGCGGAACTCCACAGCGAGACGGGCGACGGAACGATTGCCTGGGTTATGTGGTGGAGAGAGAAGAGCTGCCGTTAATTGCCGTGCAGGGGTGTCGAAGACTCTTCGGACTCATGGGCGAAGAGGTTGATGTCCTGTGTGATGGGCCCTGTTGTTCCCAGATGGGAGAGGCCCAGGCCAGCGCCTCGTCGATGAGAAGAGCCTCGTATAGCCAACCTTAGAAATGGAAGAGACAAAACGAAGAGGGCGAGGAGTCGAATGGGATGAAACATTGATTAAGGAAACCCCTACATCCTTGGGGATCCCCAGCATAGCAATGTGGAGAGCAGGAATACGGGGTCCATAGCAAACGGATGGTGCTGGAAAAGGTCTGTTGCGAGGTTGTAGGAGCATGGGTGAAGGTTCCCGACTGGAAACTCGGGTTGAACGGTATAAGGGATGAAGGCTCTGCGTGAAACATATACCATCCGCTATCATGTGTTCCAGATAAGTCTCTAGCCTGGTGAAGAGATTCGTGTGGGGAATTTAAAGTACGCTCCACCTCGTGGGTCCATGTTTGTTGGGCTGAGCATAATGTCAGGACGAGCTCACCACAAACGAGGGCGGGGACCGCAGGTGCTGAGGTGGGAAGGATATAAACCACCACAGCCACGAGGGCACGTCTTGAAGAGTAGAGTGGTCTGGGAGTCCGGGTCGGGGCAGAGAGATGTACGGATGGTAGCAGGGTGCTGTTCGCCAAGTCCGGGGTTAGAGATAGGGACGTAAATCGAGTGTCTTTACCGTTGCCGGGTTCGGGGGTAACCGAGGGTGCGGAGAGACGTATTGCTGTATGCCAAGTTCGGGAAGCCAGAGGTGCGGATAGTCGTAGGGGAAGCCGGTCGGTACACGAGGAAGACTGCAAAACAAGAAGGACAGACAGGACTAGGGAGGCAGATAGTGATGAGAAACAACTGGTTCTATGCTCAGCCAACGAGTCAGTGAAACCATTAGTAGGGTGGTATATATAGGAGGAGGGGTCCAATGGCAGCGCAGCAAGGTGGGGTGGTGTTGGAAGGGCCAGGCTACAGCAGGGGGATAGGTCCAGCATGAGTCCCAGGGGGAATGGAGCATCATAAAGCCCAGTAGTAAGGCCTGAATTTGCATTGCAGCATATAGTTTGAGGTCGCTGATGTGCCGTTTAAGGCGGTTTGAGCACCCGTGTGCTACGCTTGCGGCATGTGAGGGCACTTACCCGGCTAGACACACACGGAGCAAAGCCCCCAAACTAGGGAGCTAAGCGTGCGACGATCCTGGATCCAGCGGCAATGGGATAAGCCGAGGACGTTCCGGAGGAGGCATGCGTGGCTGCCGCGGGGGGACCCGGCGGGAGTCGTGCAGTGGTGGAGTGGGGAGCACGCGAGGGCGGCGTGGAGGCGCGTGACTCCCGGATCTTTACATACAAACAGCGCTCAGGACAGCTCCCTGCGTAATACACACAGCGCTCAGGACAGCTCCTGCGTAATACACACAGCGCCCAGGAACAGTCTCTGCGTATCACACACAGCAGCTCCAGACAATCCTGCGTAATACACACAGCGCCTCAGGAACATCCCTGCGTAATACACACAGCGCTCAGGACAGCTCCCTGCGTAATACACACAGCACCCAGGACAGCTCCCTGCGTAATACACACAGCACCCAGGACAGCTCCCTGCGTAATCCACACAGCACCCAGGACAGCTCCTGGAGTAATTACACAGCCTCCAGGACAGCTCCCTGCGTATAACACAGCGCTCAGGACAGCTCCCTGCGTAATACATCACAAGACCCAGGACAGCTCCTGCGTAATAACACAGCACCCAGGAAGCTCCCTGCGTAATACACACAGCGCCCAGGGAATGCTCACTGCTCAAAATACACACAGCGTCAGGACGCTCCCGTAATAAAACACAGCGCTCAGGACAGCTCCCGGTAATAAAACACAAGCAGCCCACCCGGACAGCGTCCCTGCGTAATCCACACAGCACCCATGGACAGCTCCCTGCAGTAACTCACAACCCAGATACCAGGATAGTCCTGCGTAATCCAACAGCACCCAGGACAGCTCCCGCGTAATCACAACAGCACCCAGCACAGCTCCCGCAATACACAAACTACCCGGACAGCTCCTTGCGTAATCCACAACAAGCACCAAGCACAGCTCCTGCGTAATACACACAGCAACCCAGGACAGCTCCACTGCGTAATACACAGCCCCCAAGGATAGCCCTTGCGTATCACACCACCGCATACCACCAGCACAGCTCCCTTAGATCAACAGCACTCAATGAGAGGCGACAGCTACGCGTAATCCACACACGCACCAACGGACTGCATACCATGCCCAGTACACTCCCTGCAAAATCCACACAGCACCCAGGACAGCTCCTTGCGTAATCCACCACAAGCACACCAGGACAGCTCCTGCATTAATCACCGACCACAGCTCCCTGCATAATCCACACAGCACCCAGGACAGTCTCACTGCATAATCCACACAGCACCCAGGGACAGCTCCTCGTGCATAATCCACACAGCACCCAGGACAGCTCCCTGCATAATCCACACAGCACCCAGGACAGCTCCCTGCATAATCCACACAGCACCCAGGACAGCTCCCTGCATAATCCACACAGCACCCAGGACAGCTCCCTGCATAATCCACACAGCACCCAGGACAGCTCCCTGCATAATCCACACAGCACCCAGGACAGCTCCCTGCGTAATCCACACAGCACCCAGGATAGCTCCCTGCATAATCCACACAGGACAGCTCCCTGCGTAATACACACAGCACCCAGGACAGCTCCCTGCATAATCCACACAGCACCAAAGATAGCTCCCTGCGTAATCCACACAGCACCAAGGATAGCTCCCTGCATAATCCACACAGCACCCGGGAGGACTCCCTGCCTGATCCTTCAGCACCCGGGAAGACTCCCTGCCTGATCCTTCAGCACCCGGGAAGACTCCCTGCTAAAAGTCACTTTTGCACTCTTATTTCCTGCCTACATAAGGGAAGAAAACAGAAATAGTCGTGTTAGTCCAGTTGTGATAATGCAGAATAAATGCATTAGGTATTAGGTGCATTATGCATTGGTAAATGCATCAGTATTAGGTGATACCTTTTTTATTTGGACTAACAATTTGTCATAGGACAAGCTTTCGAGAGTTTTCCTCTCTTCCACAGGTCAGCAATAATGGTATACAAAGGTTTCTACAATTTAGACAGAGATTGAAAAAGAAAAGGAAGAATAAAGAGCAGAGAGGAACGGGAAGGGTGTTCAAACACAGATAAGGAAGGTGAGAATTAGGGATGGGGGGGGGGGGGAGGGCCTGTACATCCACAGAGCACATGGGGGAGAGAAGAGAATGCTGGGGGGGGGGGGGGTGTGGTTAAGGATGCACCATGGCAGGGAGACAGGGAGGACCATTACAACAAATTATGATAGTGTGTGAGAAACCCCATGTCTGCATTCAGTCCTCTTGTTTTGGTGATAAAGAGAGAATTAAACTACAAACCAAGCGCTCAACCTATTGTTAATGTGATATGTACAATATTATTATTAATAGAACAAGGCCTCCAACAGACACTGGCAATACTAGAAAAATTCAGCCAGACCTGGGCACTCTCTGTGAACCTAGAAAAAACCAGAATAATGGTATTCCAAAAAAAATCAAAAAAACATCCAACCATATCTCAATTCACACTGGACGACAATGCACTGGAACAGACAACGAGCTACACATACCTTGGTCTAACAATCAGCTCATCGGGGAAATTCAACCTGGCCATAAATACACTGAAGGAGAAGGCCCGCAGAGCATTTTATGCAATAAGGAAACAGATGTACCACCTCAAACCACCAATAAGAATCTGGGAGAAAATATTCAACAGCATCATCACACCCATCCTTCTGTATGGCAGCGAGGTGTGGGGCCCTGTAACATACCCAGACTCCTCACACCCATCCTTCTGTATGGCAGCGAGGTGTGGGGCCCTGTAACATACCCAGACTCCACACACCCATCCTTCTGTATGGCAGCGAGGTGTGGGGCCCTGTAACATACCCAGACTCCACAAAATGGGATACCAGCCCAACAGAAATACTGCATCTGGAATTCTGCAAATACCTTCTCCAAGTACACAGGAGTACATCAAACAATGCATGCCGGGCTGAGCTGGGCCGCTTTCCTCTACTGCTCACGGTACAGAAGAGAGCACTGACATTCTGGGCTCACCTAAACAAGAGCCAACCACAGTCTTACTGCTACAGAGCAATGCAAAGCCAGGACCTCCTCACTAAACCCTGTGCCATCAAACAACTTGTCCTCTCACTCCAAGGACAAAACCCACACAGATTAACAACCTGCCGAAAAAAGAAATCAACTCAATCGCCAACGAAATGAAGAAGCAGTATGTGACAAGATGGGAAAATGATATCCAACGCTCAAAGAAGCTGGAGACCTACCACAGCCTACAGAGAGAATACACTCTGGCACCCTACCTACTGAAGGTAAAAGACCCAAAACAGAGACAGACCCTGAGCTAGTACAGAATAAGTGCCCACAGCCTAGAAATAGAAACAGGCAGGCACAGACAGAACTGGTAGCCCCGGGAGATGAGACTGTGCCAAAGATGTGAGCTAGGTGAGGTAGAAGATGAAACTCACTTCCTGTTGCGTTGCACACAATACTCTGAAGTGAGGAGTGCCCACCTAGAGAAACTCACTGCTGTTATCCAGAACTTTAATAATACAGAAGAGAACCAAAAAATAGCGATACTCCTGGGAGAAGATGAAACCACAGCAGAACTGGTTGCACACTATATCAGCACCTGCCACAAGCTGAGAGACGCCCACTAACCCCCCCATCCCTGTGTGAAACTGTTACCCATATACCCTGCAATCATTATACCCTATCCCTAGTATTCGTGTAATTATTGTCCCCCACCCCCTATTATTCATGCTTTGGCAATACTGAAATGTTCTTTCGTCATGCCAATAAAGCTGATTTGATTTGATTTGATATTAATAATATGCAATAAATTATTAGAAATTAATAAATAAAAAATGTGACAAATGATATATCCAAACTATACAAGGATAACCAATTAGCATAAAAGCCCAAACAACCACCAAGATAAGGGAGGATATGAGGGAAGGTAGGAGGCTGCCTAGGACTGAATATCAAGCCTTTCCATAAAGCTATACACAAATTGATAATACAGAGAACAAAGTCCTTGGCGCACTATCAAGTACGTAAACCTGATATAATGTTCCTGGTCCTGTGTCTGAGAGGAACAGTTCGTAGATTTTCACAGGTGGTCCTCTTGATTTTCTTATGATGGTGAGTATGTATCTGAAATCAAAGAGGACAAGAGACCATTGCGCAGTACCCTCTAGTCGTGGAGATCTCATCCACACTCAAATGTTGTCCGATCTTGGCGCTTTTAAACATTCCATTGAGGATTTTGATTTTTAAATCATTTATGGAATGATCTGGCTGTGAGAAATAATGTCCCACTGGTGAGATACTGCAGGCTGGAAAAACTCACCGCGCAGCACGGCGGCCCCACCTCACAGCGGGCCCGGCCCCATTGAGGGTCGGCTCTTGTCCCTGGAGCGTCCGCCACAGCGGCGCTGCAGTAGCCAGTGGGGACCTGGTCTTATCAGGGAGACGTGAGATTGAGATCTCTTGGTATACATCCAAGAGCTCTTAAGGAGTTATGTTCAGTAAAAGCCAAACCATTATATTTAATATTCCAGGACTCTATTTCCACAAGCTCAGTACCACAAGATTGGCGTAAAGCAGATGTGGTGCCTATATTTAATAATGGAGCTTGATCACAACCGGGGGAATTACAGACCTGTAAGCCTGACATCAATAGTGGGGAAACTACTTGAAGGTTTAATACGGGATAATATTCAGGAATACCTAATGGAAAGCAAAATTATTAGTAATAGTCAGCACGGATTTATGAAGGATAGATCCTGCCAAACTAACCTTATTTGCTTCTTTGAGGTGGTAAGTAGGAATTTAGACCAGGGTAATGCAGTTGATGTGGTCTACTTAGATTTTGCAAAGGCTTTTGATATGGTTCCACACGAGGTTGGTGTACAAAATAAAGCAAATTGGACTTGGTAAAAATATATGCACCTAAATTGAAAACTGGTTGAAGGACAGACAACAGAGGGTTGTCATAAATGGAACTTTTTCAGGTTGGGCTAAAGTCGTGAGTGGAGTACCTCAGAGAACGGTACTGGGACCCCTGCTTTTAAACTTGGTTATTATTGACCTTGAGGTTGGCATCGAGAGCAAAGTCTCCATCTTTGCTGACACCCCAGAGGGCGTCATGACGTCACACACTACTATTTTCATCATGGACGCCTGCAGCTCCCCGCAGACCTGATTGCTACACCGCCAGAGTCTCCTTCAGCTGCGCACTCACCACGCTTGCTTCACAAGGATCGTGTCCCCAGGGCAAGCACAGATAAGTGTTTTGAGGGTCCTCTTTCCCTCTTTTCTGTCCTCTCCCCACCCCTCTCCCTCCCGTGTGCTGTAGGGGTATGTTATTGAAGGCCAGATTGGGGGATCACACGATCTTGCTGCACTGCTCTCCCCACAGGGATAGCATATATTGGGGTGTAGGGAATCCCCACTCTCTTTTCCTGTCCCTGTGTGCAGTTACTGACAATCAGGGTCAGTTTATGTGGGGTTCACTGCTACACTTTCCAGCGTTTTTGACCACTTACCTGAGTGGATAAACTTTGCAAGCTTTCATTAGTGTGGTATTCAGCCAGTGTATGGATTCACTTATACCTTACACTGTTGTCCATTACACCACTGTTTTGCCCGCCTTTGTTATTACTTGTACAGTATACATTTGGATCCGTGGCTTCACATGTTATGTGTCTATACACACACACACGTGTTTATTATGAGTGCCATGATTATTCAGCGTTCCAGTGACGTCATGTACCAGAAACAGCCCCTATAGCCACGATACATCAGACATAGGTGTTTGTGTTTCTGGATTTTCATAGTGCTGACGTCATAGTTCTATTTGGACTATTTTTGGCAATTGGCCATTTAGAGACCCCCTATGGGGCATCAGCACTGTATTGTTTTCAGTTCACTTTATTCACTACATTTACTGGTGCCATTCCATTTTAATAGTTATCCCTAATAAAATATTTTTACACCACCACCATCTTGGTTTGGTCCAGTTTTTCTCCGCTGTACTGCATACTCAGCAGGGTACTCTCTCCTTTCAGACTCCGAGTGCACTATATAGTATATAGGTCCTTATCTGTATGTACAGTGTCTTTGCCTCATACAGTGTCCTTTGTGTTTTACAATTATCTCCTTGCCCTATTGCACCAGTCTGTCTCTCTGACCCTTGCGGTCACACTAGGTCGAGCGGGTGCACTTTTCCTTGTCTCAGGTAATAGAATCAGAGCAGGATGTAATTTCTCTCCAGAAGGACTTGGAGAGACTGGAAACGTGAGCAGGTAAATGGCAGATGAGGTTTAATACAGATAAATGTAAGGTTATGCATTTGGGATGCAAGAATAAAAAGGCGAATTACAAATTAAATGGGTATAAATTGGGGGAATCCTTGATGGAGAAGGATTTAGGAGTACTTGTAGACAGCAGGCTTAGCAATAGTGCTAATGTCAGGCAGTAGCTGCAAAGGCAAACAAGATCTTATCTTGCATTAAACGGACAATGGATGGAAGGGAAGTAAACATAATTATGCCCCTTTACAAAGCATTAGTAAGACCACACCTTGAATATGGAGCACAATTTTGGGCACCATTCCTTAGAAAAAAACATTATGGAACTAGAGAGAGTGCAGAGAAGAGCCACCAAATTAATAAAGGGGATGGACAATCTAACTTATGAGGAGAGTCTATCTAAATTAGATTGATTCACATTAGAAAAGAGGCGTCCAAGAGGGGATATGATAACTATATACAAATATATTCGGGGACAGTAAAAAGAGCTTTCAAAAGTGTAAGACCAGATTTGGGCTTTCTTCACCCAGCTCACAACTCACGCCCATCTTTAACAACCCGAAATTCCCTCCAGGATGTGGATCCAGACTGTTCGACCAATTAAAGTTGAAAGGAATCAGGACAATTGCGGATCTCTTAAGTCTGGGGAACCTCCTGAGCTACCAAGATTTACGGGCTAAATACGAAATTAAAGAATTGGACACATTTAAATATCTCCAAATCCGACATTTCATTCAAAAAATATCCCCAAAACCAGAATTTCCCCCTCTCACCAAGTTTGAGCACTTGTGTAGTCAATACTCACCTAAGAGGTCTAATTTCAGAAATTCATGCTGAAGTAGAGAAATCAGCGGACCTTCTAAACCATGAATATATGCTCAAATGGGCAGCAGATCTGAACATAAACATTGACAGAGAGGATTGGGAAGAAATTTGGGAAGCAGCCTCAGGAACCTCCATATGTACCACAACGAAGGAGAATATATATAACATTTTATTTCACTGGTATCTTACTCCAGTGAGATTAAACCAAATATACCCTCTGGCATCTGATCTCTGTTGGAGAAGCTGTGGACAAAGGGGGGACATGGCCCACATCTGGTGGACATGTCCAGAAATTGTGAAATATTGGGCTGAGGTCCAACATTTAATAAAAGAGGTCATCGGCCTTGAGATACCCATTGATCCACTGACTTACCTACTGGCCAGGCCAATGAACGAAATTGACCGTCCAGTTAGGAAATGAATCTCCTTAATTCTCACAGCGGCAAGATGTGAGATAGCGGCCTCCTGGAAGAGCTTAATCACCCCCTCCAAAGGAACTATAAAAAAGAGGATCAACGAGGTGATGCTCATGGAGAAGTTAACGGCTCTCCTTAAGCAAAATGTAACTATATTCTACAGAATATGGGAGCCTTGGATAATTTTTATAAGATGAAGGTAACCCGGACATGCTAAGCAGGGCTATTGTATACCCAGACAAGGAGAACCATGACATCCCGATCCTAAACCTAAAACTGACAAAGCCAGAAGCCCGGCGACCAGGGAACATGTGACATCACGTACCTGGAAGTATCATAGGGAGATTAAATAAGCGGACACAGACACACACCGCAGAGGCCGCGAGGCACCAAAATGACCGATAAGCTATATTTATATGTGTAACGGTGTTTCCCCCTACCAATCGCAGATCGGGGCCATTACATAGTGTATGGTGCATACCTGCTGGTTACAAGAGGGCTGAGTCGTCCGCGATGACTTGGGGACACAGGAACAGGCTTCTGGGGTCCATACCCCACGTAATACTTAGCAGTGCAGCGCCTCCATCTGCCGTAGGCTCCAGGGATATGGAGACGATCTCCCACGGTAGAACTTGTACCTCTCCCACCAGTTAGATTATACACCAGGCCGGAGGTATATTGCAAACAGGAACGGTTTATTACTACACACTCTGCAGTAACACAACAGCTACTCAGCAGTCTTCTGCCGGATACAGTCTCTTTAGATCAGCTCTCACTGGAGATGGTCCCTGGACCGTCACTACAGGCCACGGGCACCCACAGCCGCCCTAACTCTTCCCCACCTCCGTAGCGGAGGCAGAGATCACACTCACTCCTGTATGAGATTCATACAGAGGTCACTTTGGTCTCTCGCTGAGATTCATACAGAGGCCATTTTTCTTTCCAATTCAATGTCTTGAACAATTCTTTAAGTGTTGCAGTGAAAATACAAAAAGAAAAAAACTACAGTGCGCAACTAATAATACTCTCTAATGTCAAAGTGATGATAATACACCCTATTATTTATAACACCTATGAGATATAATGTATAATAACAACCTCTAGTTGAAAGAAATGGCATCTGCTGCTGTATCAGACAGAGTGACTCCGCACCCACTAGAACAGTGAAACAAAATAACAACAGCGCAAACGCATAGTGAAGTATGTTCAAAAGTATATTAAAATGCAAAAAGTAAAATATCTGCGTACATCCGATCAAAATCAGTAAGGCATTTCATGCGCTCAGGCATACGTTACCCAGCACCGCACGTCACCAACATCAGGGGAACCCGAACTCGCAACACCCACAGGAACAGCTGCACCGCCAGACAGGAGTGTCAAATCAGTAAGTTCGTTCCTATTCCAGCATCAGGGGATTTTCCTCTGGCGTCCACCGATCCTCCGTCGGGTGACCGATGATCGCAGAGACCGGTTAGCATACCGGAGCTGGAGTAAGTACCGTCCGGCTTGCAGCACTGTGCCCTGTGCCTTACTGATTTTGATCTGATGTACGCAGATATTTTACTTTTTGCATTTTAATATACTTTTGAACATACTTCACTATGCGTTTGCGCTGTTGTTCTTTTGCTGTGAAAAGCTGGGGGGACTTGTGTCTCCCTGCCGCACGCCCTTCCTGAGGCTTATATTGCTTGTATCGACCTGTAGCCAAATAGTTGTTGTGCCATTGTTGGAAATGTTTCTTATCATATCAATGTACGCTTTTTCAGCATTTGATCTTCGGATATATTCGGCGATCATCCAGGAGGACATCTTTCTTTCCCCCTCCCTTATATTTGGTATTTTCCCACTTGTTTTGGCATATTTTGGAGTATCCTATTACCACTGGTACTTATATTTTTGCCTTGTTGAACTATTTGGGAAAATTAATTTTATATTTTTGTTTCTTGGCTATATGTTTTTACTGTTAACTTTATTATTGACACAGTGTATTATTTTTAGGCTATGAAGTGTCACATATATTTGATAATATTCACTTCACAGTCACAGTATTATCTATTTTAGTGGTGCTACTGTGTGTGTGTGTAGCAGTAAAGTTTGTTTAAATAGAAATGTGTGTGAGGTGACAGCTCAGTGAGGGGACAGGAAATACATGATTACATGTCCGCTTCTGACTGAACACCGGAAGTGCATGGTTTCCCTTACTGGGTGTAAGGGGGGGGGGGGGCGCCACAATTCGGGTGTAGCAAGATGGCCGTCGATCTCCCTCGTGACGTATGTAGGCGCCCGCGCGCCCCGGGATGACGGTGAAAGAGATCTGCGTTTGGAAAGCTGGCGCGCGCTGCTTCTCCCGGACTGCAGGGTCCTGGCGCGCGCTGTAGACACGCGCTGCTTCTCGTGGGCTGCAGGATCCGGGACCATTCTGGCGGGAAAAGATCAGTTACTCCGGGCGGGACAGTGACACAGTCGGTTCCCTACACCCTGCGACCTCCAACCGCCCAGGGTTGGAGTCTGCCCCCTGCAATATGCAGTACCAGTGATAGTACTGCAGCCCTCACATGGGGATGTAGGAAACCCATTATATACTTCACCCTATGAACTGCCCCAGACACCTTGACAGCAGCCCACAAATTACCCCTTATTACCCCACTGATGCTGCCACACTGTCTTATTACCCCACACACGACCCATTATTACCCAGCAAATGCTGCAACTCTGGCATAATACCCCACAAACTACCCCTTCCTTATTACCCTTCTCTTGGGACATGGATTTATTACCCCACAAACTACTTCCATAATCGTGCCGTCGATGTAGGATACTGTGGGTTATTTATCTCTGCACAAACTGCCCTGTTATTCTACCCCCCCCTCCCACCCCCCATGGGAACCAAGGCTCTGGGGTAACATCGTCTGTACATACCATCGCTGACGGCCATGTCCATCCCGCAGGATATGCCCCCGGTGTGTCCGTGAGACGTTTGTTCTAACTTGCAGAGGACATGGAGGTGTGGGGAGAGGCACCCCGAGACCTTCCCGGGGGCGACTGTCTAACATGGTGGTCAGATGAGAATAACGCCATCGTCAGCCAGTGGCGGGTACTGCCATCTTCTTTATATTTACCCTATGCGTTACGGAAACATTACCGCATGTGTACGCGGGGAACAAGTACTCAGAAAGGATCTGCTTTGCCAAATGAAAGGGTTCACTTCTCAGTCACCCGGCTGCAAAAAAACCGCACCAGAAAGAAAGGGAATCCTGTTAAAAAATGATATAATTTACTACTTGGATAAATTCAATGTATTTGCTTTTATCCAGTGGTGCCCCGGAGAGGGTTTTCTACCACTAGTCATCGGGACCCTAAACAATGGGAATTTTTTTTTTATAATCTGCTCGGAAAATGTTGCCTCCCTGCACCGGAGGCTCCTCGTCTGCCGCGGGGGCTGGAGAGAGCGCCGGGGCCGGTGCAGGAGAGACCACGGGGTGGGGGTGCGGCGCAGGAGAGACCGCAGGGGCCGGAGCAAGATAGACCACGGGGGCTAGAGAGGCGGTGTGGGCTGGCGCAGGAGAGGAGTTGGGGGCCGGTGCAGGAGTGACCATGGGGACAGGAGAGGCAGTGAGGGCCGGCACTGGAGAGACCACGGGGACAGGAGAAGCAGCGGGGGCCGGCGCAGGAGAGACTGCGGGGGCTGGAGAGATGGTGGGGGCCGGCGCAGGAGAGACCACGGGAGCTGGCGCTGAACATCTTGAAGTGTAGTTGTCAATCACTGCTCTGGTTGTTAAAGTCGCTCCACTTTATTGTATTGTGGCAAGCGAGTTCGGGAATAGGGTGTCCAGTGTTGAACCAAACTGCTGTTTTTGGACACTGTCCAGCAAACAATTAGAGGTTATACAGGACATGTGTCCGGTATTATCTTTCAGGACTTGGTGATCTGACCGGCTTTGGGGACCGCGGGATTTCCCTGAGTGGGGCTTGGCAGCTTCCTCCATCCTGATTGGCTGCATTACCAAGCAGCAACCAATCAGGAGGTGTCAGGAGCCTGGGAGTGCTTTCACCATGGTGTCCGGTATTTTTGGGGAATCCGCCCGGCAACCTTAGGCTAAGGCCCTGGTAACTCCGCTGCAACGCGCGCCCGCGAGATTGGTGGCGCGTGCAGCCGATTCCCTGGTCTGCAGCTCACTGCAGGAAGAGAGACCGGGGGGGGGGGAGTGACGGGGACGCGGCCATGATGTCACCCGGCAGGTTCGCCCTCATTGGCTGAACCGCCGGGAGGCGTGCCGTGTCGCGAGTCCTACTCTCAATTCTATTGCGAGCAGGAGCAACTCTCGCCCCAGCGCTGCGGCCCCCCCACGCGGCGGGCACGGCGCCATTGAGGGGAGGGCTCTCGTCCGTGCAGGCGGACGCTGTAGTAGGCAGCGGGGTCAAGGCCTTATTTGGGAACCACAGCAGTGATAGACACTCTGCTCCACTGGAGGTCACCTCCATATTTACCCCAATATTACTCGTCTCAGGTGAGTGGGTTTTTTTGTTTTTGCCCGTCTACTGGATATAATTCAGGCTTGCACAGAGAGAAGCCGTTTCTGCCTGTGTGTTTGTAGGATTAACTACAGTTACTTAGTGGCAGAACAAAGAAGGGTCTTCTAAATCAGTCTAAATGAAGAAACTGTTCTAAAGTAGATAATTGACTAAGAATATTTGGGCTGACAGTGAGATAAACAGGGATTTCTCACATCTCTAAAGATTGGATTCATTTAACACCACCAAGCTAAGAACAGCTGAGGATTCTCCCCCCTGTAACTACGTTCTATGCGCCTGAAGGATGTAACCGACTGAAATTGTGCGGTGAAAGTTGTTTTCTATCGTCTCTGTATAATTGAGAAAATAACCGGACCGTGGGATATTTGATATATATTGAAAGGTGGGCCATTTATTTGCACCCATCTAATGAGCAAATGTTCAATAATAATCGCTGGATTTGCTGCTTGTGTAGTACATGGATATTGTAATATTTGTGAATAGAAATGAGTTCAACTAAAATAAAAACGATAAATATTTTAAGGAGCACTTTTCTTTGTTCTTTAATTAATGAAGGGGTTGCACTTTAGTTTGCGAGCAGTATGATATATACATGCATACGCTACATCTGGTGAAAGCACTCCTGGAAGTAAATGGAATAAGAACAGGTACTTAGCTATTACATAGGGGCACGCTGGGCGATCGTGTTCATATGTCCGGATCAAAACAATATAAAAAATAGAAAAGGGCCACGACACTCCAGTATTAGAAAAATATAAAGATACATTTATTTAACACATTATGAGATACAAACAATAAAATCATAGCGATGTTACAAGCCAAAAACCAGCCCATATATATATATATATATATATATATATATATATAAATGTAAATACAACTGTATGCTCATCTGCATGTCTTAAGCAGGTCTGATATATATATATATATTAGTAATTATGGGGATAATATATGTTTAACATACACTGTTCTAGTGCAGGGGTGGCCAACTCTAGTTCTCAAGCCACCAACACAGGCCAGATTTTAAGAATATCCCTGCTTGCATGCATTGATAATGGAATTACTGACGTTGGATTTGGTTACTTCGTAGGTTTCCGCCTCTTCCAGGAATCCACATCAGCTGAGGCGGCAGCAGCAGCAGCAGCAGCAATGTCACACCGACTTGTACAGACTGCTCCAGAAAATACAAGGTGCCCGCTCTTCCCTGTCATGTTCACAACTTGGATTAAAACGTAGTTCGGCAAATATGCTGCAGGTTTCCCGCAGAGCCTAATAGATGGGAGTAACGGCGTTGCTTTGGAGGAGGGAGAAGCTGATGAATTGGATCAGACAAAAACGTCTGCAGAGTATCTGTCCCCGTCCAGATTGGTTTCCTACGTAGGTAGTGCACTGAGAAAAATCACACTGACACAAAGTTCAGAATGATAATGCTTCTCTTTATTGCTACAGCCCGCGTTTTTTATATAGGGGCTAAGGGGAGAGATTGTATGCAAAAGGAGCTGCCTGAGGTCTAAAGGTTGTGTGCCAATGCACAGGTCAGTGTCTCATTGGTTCTTGTTAGGTCTTTTCCTTGTATGGTCTTGTTATTGTAGTTTCAGTGGACACATCAGCTTTTGGTTTGGGTGCCATTTTCCATACTTGATGGGAGGGGTAGCTGCGGTAGCCATTTTGAGTAAGGAACATAGCAAGGTATTACAGATGAAGAAATAGGCATTTTATCCAATTCATCACACTGGCACCCGCCACCGTTTGTTAACCAGAGTCACTTACCATCCAGTTTTATTTATAATTCCCATTTTTATAAGGAAGCGTTTCCACAGAATGACTTACAAATCAGATGTATGTTTCAGCGTATCTTTTAGTGACCGGCTGTGTGAACCATTTGGGCCGGCAGCGTCGTTACTGAGCGTGTCTGTATACATACATTATATGCTGAAATTACTGCTCTTGGTTCTATTATTCACCTAGCCCTCTCTCAGGGGGAAGTATAAGCCGAGCGGCCTCACGTTTACACTATGCTGACTTGTTACCTCCCACCGATGTCCTGCGTTTGGGAAATTCAAAAACAAAGTGCTCAGTATAACTTGTGACCTCCTCATATTTGTGGGGGAAATACATCGTACCTGACTGGGTTACCAGACGGAGCTAGTATTGTTCAGGCTGCTGCGCTGATTCATGCAGACGTACAAGCTGCGCGTTTTATTTATTTTCCCTTTAATATGTGCATCAATACAATGCACACAATGAGAAGTAATTAAATTGCCGATCGATCGGCGAAGATTCGGCTCGGGGGTTCGCTGAATCACTGCAGAGGAGTGTTGACTCCGTATCTGTGACTTTGTAAGTGGTTGCTATTGAAACAAAAAAAGGATTGTTACATTATAATACATTCAATTTTATTCAGAGTTGTTTTTTTTTTTTTTTTTTTTATAAATGCTACAAGTATTTTCTCATAGTACAGAACTGATTTATTAAAAATAACACACACCACGTAGGATATTGCTTGGACGGCAGCTTTAAGGGAGACTGCGTTTAAGTTTCCTTAGTTGGTCATTGCGTCTGAAATTCATTTTCCGTGTCCCGTTCACCCCCTCTTTTCCCCTTGTGCCATTTATATGATAATAACAGCCCCCCCTGCATTGGGCCAGGCGCTGCGACTCTGTAGATATAATATCTGATATATAACTAACGCTCGCCGTTCCCGTGTGTGACCGCAGGTTTACCAGCCACTCTCCCCGGCCTTCCCCTCGAGATAACGGTTCTGTACAACATGGTGATTTTCCATGTCAACGTGACCGGCGGTTTCACGGAGGAACATACCAGACAGATAGACGGAGCTCTGATCAGAGGTAAGAGAAATATGTCTGCGTTTTCTTTGACCTCTTTTACTCTCTCCTTCCTGCGTTCACAGTGCTGGTAGTGTACGTAGCACCTTGCCATTTTCCCCATCGCCGCGTGTGTCCTGAGCTGTACCATGTCCATTCACTGCTCTGTGGGGCAGGAATTCGCGGCTCCCTATAGTATACATTGTTTGCATTTTCATTCGGCAATATAATATTAATACTCTGCGCTAACACTCCCGTGTGACTGTAAGGGCCGTGAGCCCTCTTTTCTGTAGGAGCCTTTGGAGACCTAGCCTAGGGCAGGGGTGGCAAGGCCCACCAACAAGTCAGGGTATCGCTGCTTCAGCATAGGTGGTGCAGACTTCAACTGAGCCACTTGTGCTGAAGCAGGGATATCCTGAAAGCCTGACCTGGTGGTGGCCCTTGAGGAATGGAGTTGACCACCCTTGGCCTAGTGTGATTACCACCCTGCTTAACACGAGAGAATATGGATCAATCAATGGTGGAGCTAAATTGACACAAATAGTGTAATTTTCATCTTGTGCCTCCCCGTATCAAACTATAAGCACTTTGTTTCGCATGCATCAGTTTGCGAATTTAATCTGCCGGTTAAAAAAAAAAAATCCATTCAATCTGCGCATTAATACAATCTGTACGCTGACAAGTGATTAGCTAAATTGCCGATCGATCCGTTCTCCTGTAATCAATGATTCGGCTGGGGGTTATTTAATTCACTGTTAGGGCTGCACAAGAGTACCCAGGATGCAAAGTTCTGTGTGGAAGATCATGTGACCAGGCAAAATACACATTTCTTTCTACCAGCCCCATGTCTCCAACTCTATTCATATATCTCCATCTTCTTTACCCCTCAATAAAAAACACCCACACAAATCCTCTATTCACACCCTCTATCTACTCCTTCCTGCTGCTGGGGATCTCCCCTAAGCCTGAAGCCAGACATACACACCTGATCTCATCTACGCCTCCCTGCCATCTCTTCCCCTTTAAATGGTGTTAACCTTTTCATTTAACACCCATCTACAGCACTTATTCCCTCACCTGCTGTCTCTGTAAGTTTCCCCTCAAACCTCTTAGATTGTAAGCTCTTCGGGGCAGGGATTTCCTTTCCCATTGTCTGATTTTTGCTGCACTTATTGTATTTTTAAAAATCCCTGTACTGTATTCTTTGTGAAGCGCTGAGTACACTTTTGGCGCTATAAAATAAAGACATACAATACAATACAATACAGGCAGGCACTTTATGTAATTGGTGCACTGCTAGAGAGAGGGCGGGGCTCAAGAGCCAGAGCCTGTCTCAGAAGAGGAGGGGGATGTGACTTTGTAAAGGGTTTCTTTAGAAACAAAAATGCTTGCTACATTAGAATACATTAAAAATGTCTTTAAAAATTGTTTTTTTTTTGTTTCAAAAAAATGCTACAAGTATTTTTTCATAGAGAACTGATTTATTAAAAAAAAAACACATGTAGGATATTGCTTAAACTGCAGCTTTAAGGAACCCTATAATTATATTGTGAAATTCTGCGGAACCCCAACCCTCTCTAATAGCGCGACTGAGATCAGATGCATTGTAAGGAACCCCAACCCTCTCTAATACCTGCAGAACCGGGACACCGGGACTGCCTAGCGTCCGGGACTGCCTGCAGTACCGGACTACCTGCAGGTAACCGGGACTACCTTCGATACCGGGACTACCTGCAGATACCTGGGACTGAAGACCTCTAAAGGCAAAACGGGAAGAACTGAAAAGGGGGAAGGCCCGCCATCCTAGCTAATGCTGACAACAACGGCTTCTCATTATCTTGGCGTACCGTTTCCGTATTGAGCATTTAAAGAGCGTGATGGGCCACAGCGTGAAGTTAGAAGTTACGCGCAAGGGTTTAAGCGCAAGTTGCGGAGAGAAGAAAGTAAGCCTATGGTACTGACATCCATGCCTAACTGTAGGGTTACCCCCACTCCACCACCCACTTCTTGGTCTGCATGTGGTGAAGATCGTTTAGGTATGACTTACATTAACTAGTGTAACTCTTCGGTCCATCGCCTCATTCCTGTACTATGTCCTAATGACCCCAGCTGGAAAACATAGGGGCACCGCTCGTTTCCTAGGGAAGATGCGCAGGCCGAGCCCCGGCACGGAGACGCACATAAGCGAAGGGACTTCTTCTACAGCACGGGAAGCATTTCCCAGCATATTGTACCCGGGCATCGAGTGTCACAAGTAATGCGACAGACACGGAAAAATGTATAAGGAGGGCTCTCAGATACACAAATGTCTGCCTGGATGAAAGAACGGCTATAAATACTCACGCACAATAAGGACGGAAGAATGGCCGACTATTGATTGGTCTCCCTCTCGGTTGGAAGACCTTTGCACCGGACACATTAGAAGCGCCAGGAAGCCGCGCCAGAGGTTCCTAGCAAAAGCTTTTCCCCCCAAACAATAACACACCAGAGGTTCCGATGTTGATGGTAACCGTAGGATATAGGTGGAACGGGTAAATCCACTGAACTAAAAGATTACAATCAGCTAGAACATTATCATAAAAATCGCGAATCCCACCGCGCTACGCCTTCTCACCTCCGCGCTGTCAGTAACCGGAAAAGGTCCTGGATGTCTTGCAGGTGGTTTGCAGACAGCCATATAGCCCCCTGCAATGCAGCCAGTCTCGGCAGGGACGCAGACAGCTCCTGTGAGTACCCGGACATAGCTCAGTATTGCCACAAGCCGCCGCTGCTCCTCACGTTACCTCCATCCAGGTCGCACGCTTCCAACACTGCAAGAGACATTCAGTCTTTATCTCGCATCTGGGTTACAGCGCTCAGAAACTAGGACGACTTCGCCGCAATGAAACACAGCTGCCCGTCTGCTGTTAACTGTAATCGATTTAACCCTTTGGGGCACTTCGTAATTTGCTGGTGATGAAATTCTGATAGCCAAAGTGTGCAGGGCCAAAAAGCGCCCATTCTTATCCAAAACCCTCATGGTCCGAATAAAAACCCATTATTGTGGTCACTTCAATACTGGGTGTTATAAAATAAACATGCAGTACCCAACACATCCCAGGCAAAGCGCAAAACCCAAAACAGTAACCCTCGTGCATTTGACTACTACGTGGTTAATCATGGGACGGCTTTAATAAATTATCCCAGCGTGGTATCATACCCATCCCAAAATTCGGTGTTGGATAGGGCGGAGGAATTGGAATATGTCCCTCTGAGATCAGTGTTTTTCAACCGGGGTTCCCAGGGACTCCCTAACGGGTTCCTGCAATATTCAGTCAAATGAAAATGACACCAACTTTTGATACAGAAGAATTTAACAATGCATCTGATCTCAGACGCGATATTAGAGAGGGTTGGGGTTCCTTACAGTGCATTGATCTCAGGCACGCTATGTAGAGAGGGTTGGGGTTCCTTACATGCAGATGATCTCAGCCACGCTATTAGAGAGGGTTGGGGTCTCTACAATGCATTGATCTCTACGCGATATAGAGAGGGTTGGGGGTTCCTTACAATGCATCTGTCAGGCGCGCTATTAGACAGGGTTGGGGTTCTACAATGCATCTGATCTCAGACGCCGCTATTAGAGAGGGTTGGGGTTCATTACAAATGCATCTGTCAGGCGCGCTATTAGAGAGGGTTGGGGTTCCTTACCATGCATCGGATCCAGATGTGCTATAGAGAGGGGTTGGGGTTCCTTACAAGTGATCTGATCTCAGACGCGCTATTAGAGAGGTTGGGGTTACTAACAATGTATCGTGGATCTTACAGAAGACGCCACGCTATTAGAGAGGGTTGGGGTTCTTAACAATGAATATGAATCTCAGCCACGCTATTAGAGAGGGTTGGGGTTCCTTACACTAGCATCTGATCTCAGCCACGCTATTAGAGGGATTGGGGGTTCCTTACAATGCATCGATCTCCGACCGAAATAGAGAGGTTGGGGTTCCTACAATGCATATGATCTCAGACGCGCTATTAGAGAGGTTGGGGTTTCCTTACAATGAATCTGATGTCAGGCGCGCTATTAGAGAGTGGTTGGGGTTCCTTACAATGCATATGATCTCAGACGCGTATTAGAAGAGGGGTTGCGGGGTGGTCCTTACAATGCATCTGATCCGTCAGTGCGCGGTATTGAGAGGGGTTGGGGTTCCTTACAATGCATCTGATCTCAGACGTGCTATTAGAGGGGTCTGGGTTCCTTACATGATCTGATCTCAGACGCGCTATTAGAGAGGGTTGGGGTTCTTACAATGCATCTGATCTCAGTCGCGCTATTAGAAGGGTTGGGGTTCCTTCCAAGTATTGTCTCAGCCGCGCTTGTCCCGGTACCTGCAGGTAGTCCCGGTATCTGCAGGTAGTCCCGGTATCTGCAGGTAGTCCCGGTATCTGCAGGTAGTCCCGGTACCTGCAGGTAGTCCCGGTATCTGATTCCTACGGGATCAGAGCTGCTTCTTCTTCCAGCTGAGCTGAACGCTCCTCAGGGTCTCTGTACCATACAATGTACACGGTGTGTTTAGAAGACTCTGCCTTTTACCCTGCAGAGAGCTGTCCCGTCTCGCGCCCTGGGGTAGAGTCTCTGTGCTCATGTTTAAAGGGTCTGGTTTCATTGCGCTCCTGCAGAGAGGTAAACTGCATACTGTTGGCTGGTGTAGCTGGGGTCTGCTAGTTCTTTGCTGTAGCGGGTCTGTTTGTGAGGGGGGGGAGCCTGTGTTTGGGGTCAGGGGAATAGGAAGTAACAGACCTCCCGTAATCAGCCAGACCGTTCCTTTATGTGTATTTCATTGTCGTCTCCATTGTGTTCCTGTAAGAAAATAAACCGCTCTATTTGAGTGCGGTGTCCAGCCTCTCACTTCCCAGCTACAAGGCTCTGGTGTAAGACTCTGTGCCCGTTACTGCATACAGTGACGCAGAGCGCGGGTATTGTAACGACAGCACTGCGATGCCCGGAGGGATTTATATACCAATTAAAGTCAACTAGAGCAGAGGGATTTCCCAAGGAGATAAACCTGGGGGAAACGTGCACTTTTTGTTATTGCGCAAAGCGTGCGGTTTGCGGCGTGAAGTGGCCGCTCGGCGTTCCGGTTTGTAACTTGTTGTAGTCGGTCATGGAACGAGCGACCTTTTGTGCTCTTCTGCAGGCTTTGGCTGGTCCCGGGCAGGACGCTTCCTCCGCCGAGACTCACTTCCTCATCAGAACGGAGCTCATTCTGAACACCCCCGGTGTCACCTGCTCGCTCCGGACGCCGAGTACTTGGGAAGTGAAGTACTTGTTAGCAAGTCGCTGTCTCCAGACCGGACGGTAATGTTCAGTGTTCTCTTCTTTAACAAGCAGGGAGGTTAGGGGGGGTTAATCATGTAAAATAATACACTTAGCATTTGACTGGAACCTATAGCTACAGACGTAAGAAGACTGCAGCATTTCTGTGTAATAATCCCACATGTCTCCTGTTACCCGACGTCCGTGTCCAGGCTTTGCAATGCAACAAGCTTCCCGCAGGGCCGTCCCTCCCACACACAGTGACCTGTCTGTAGTCACACCTGGGTGAGGCCTTGTTTACGTTTGTATGATACGGTAATAGGATAAGGTACGGGGGGGGGGAGCTGAGATTTGGGAGGGCACCTTACAGGAAGATAATACATCCACAATAAATAGGGATAAAGAAAATGATCATTGATTATTGGGGGATGGTGTATACTGTGCGTATACTGTGCGTATACTGTGCGTATACTATGCGTATATAGGTTACTGTGTCCAGTGCGAACAAATTGTAGATCGATGCGGCAAGCACTCTGAAGGCCTGGGACTCGCCAGAGGATGATTAAAAACGAAAAATGTTTATTAAACTACATAAAAGGGGACACTCGGGACAAACAAAAATAGGGGAACCTCCTCCCACGCGTTTCGGGCATAGACTGCCCTTTCTCAAGGAGTATTACGTTAGCAGTGGGAGGAAGCTGTTTAAACCTCCTTTGTACAACACCTGAGTTAATTGTTAAATCTAAAATTACAATTACATTGGATAATTAAACATATTGTATAAGGTTCAATTTGGATATACATTTATGTAAAGATATAAATGAATGTATTTATAAAGAGAATCCAGTAACTCTCCCAACCAAAGATTACAATTTGGTCAGAAAGACCAAACAGTATCAACTATGTTACAGGAGAGTAATTCTATCGTGAGATTTTAAATAAAGAATGGAAAACCTAGACATCTAATCAGCATAGCATGAATAGTGCTAAGTGCATACTTAAGTTAAAAGATACACACAGTGATTTATGTTGGTTTATATTGAAATTGTTATGATATTACAATAGAAGTGTTACTGAATTCTCTATATTAAAGGTTATTAAAAAATAAAGTACATTTCTTATACAGAGTATTTCATTTACATTACAATAAATATGTGCATGTATAGTTGAGAATCATGTATCATGCTGCAAAACATCTATTACAACCCATCGTATACATTGTATTAATAATGAAACTAGTGACCAAACATCAAATTGGTGTATATTTCTCTCAATACATAGAAAGGAAGTTACCAATACTGCCAGAAAAAGAAGGAAGGAAAGGAGATAGGAAGGGAAAGGGAATGGAAGGGGAAAGGGGAGGAAAGGGAGGGAGGGTGAAGGGGAGGCAAGGAAGGGAGGGAAAGGAAACAGTAGAACGAGATGTATCAAGGTGATGATTACAAAAATGTCTTCAGGTCCCACTCCGTGTTGAGACACGTAGGCATTATTGTATCAATAGTGAAAATCCAAAAAGCTTCTCTTTGGTATAGAATTTTGGATATATCTCCTCCTTGAATATGTGTTTTGATACTTTCTAAGGCGATACATTTAAAGTTTTTTAGACTGTCATGTTGGCAGTCTTTAACATGACTTGAGACTGGATGGGAAATGTCCATGTTTTTTATGTCTCATGTGTTCTAGCATCCTAATTTTGAATGCTCTAGTGGTAGGTCCCACGTATCTTTTATTACACCCACATGTGATCATATAGACCACATGATCAGTATTACAATTGATGAAGGAGAGAATTTTAAATTCTTTGGTATTTTCACTATTCATAAAGATTTTAGATTTATGAACATATTGGCAAATTTTGCATTTCCCACAGCCTAAAAGATTAGGAAACAAAGTGTTTTTATTATTGTGTCCAGTGCCACTGATATATATTAAAATATAACTTTTATTGAATCACATATATACTTGTAACTAATCTATACATGCTAAAAGCAAATATTAGCCCAGAGACAGCAGATGGTACTTTCACAGACAGGTACTGGTCCCAGTTCTTTTCACGTGCAGAATAGAACCGCCTCACCCAGCACCGAGAGCTGCTAATGTCTGCGACTCTCTTGCAGCATGTAGGACTGGGGAAAGGGTTTACATTGCTTCTGAACTTGATGTACGCTGTTGGTTAGACCGTTAATGTCTGGTCGTGGGCGAGTTTGCCAAATGGAAATGTTTCTTTTCTGGAAGGGTGGAAGAGGCAGTCCAACATTACTTGGATCTTCTGGCGGTTCTGCAGGACGGGGGACACCAGGAAGTAAGTGGGAGAGATTAATATTTATTTATTTATAAAATAAATTGTCAGGAAGTAATACATTGGGAGTTACCTCTCGGTTTCAAGTATGTCCTGGGCACAGAGTTATGATGACAAATAATACATGGTTACAAATACATAGTTACATTAAGTGAGCAGGGTTATACATTATATACAAGACATTGCGTGCGCAGTTAGAGATAACATATATTATAGACATATGTAACAGTTACAGACCAGGTTAAAATGTGAGATGGCTTTAGTTTTGAAAGAACTTAAGCTGGTGGCGGCTGTGAGAGTTTCCGGTAGACTGTTCCAGTTTTGGGGTGCACGGTAAGAGAAGGAGGAGCGGCCGGATACTTTGAGGAACCTTGGGACCATGAACAGTCTTTTGGAGTCAGATCTCAGGTGATAAGTGCTGCATGTTGTAGGGGTGAGGAGCTTGTTCAGGTAGCTGGGTAGCTTGCCCAGAAAGTATTTGAAGGCAAGGCAGGAAAGGTGAACTTTGCGCTTTGACTCAGTGATGACCAATCTAGTTCTTTGAGCATTTTGTAGTGATGTGTGTTGTAGTTGCAATGGAAGACAAAACGGCGTATTGAATTGTAGAGGGTGTCAAGTTTGCTGAGGTGGGTTTGGGGTCCCGGGCCGTATGTCCCCATAGTCGATAATTGTCATTAGTATTTGCTGTGCAATGCGCTTACTGACTAGCAGACTTAGGGAGGATTTGTTCCTGTAAAGTACCTGTAGTTTGGCATATGTTTTTGATTTCAGGGTATCAATGTGCATCCCAAATGTTAAATGGGAGTCAAACCATAAGCCCAGGTATTTAAAACTAGTAACAGGAGTTAGGGTGGTGTTAGCGTTAGTTCTGATCTGGAGCTCAGTCATTAAAAGCTTTAAAAATTTAGCCTTGGTCCCAAATACCATTGTTACAGTCTTGTCAGTGTTTAAAAACAGTTTGTTTTGGGAAATCCAATTTTCAAGTCTCAAAAAGTCAGATTGAAGTATGTGTTGAAGGTCAGAGAGGCTATGGCTGTGTGCATATAGGATTGTGTCATCTGCATACATGTGTATTGAGGCTTCCTTACAAGCTGTGGGAAGATCATTAATGAACACTGAGAAGAGTAGGGGCCCCAGAACAGAGCCTTGCGGGACACCACAGGTGATATCCAGGGGGTTGGAGTTAGAGCCTGAGATGGA
>WSYH01007387.1:0-33332 GCA_036426205.1 Ascaphus truei | reverse complement strand
GTGGCAGTGCACGCGCAGAGTCCGCAGGTGGCAGTGCGCGCGCAGAGCCCGCAGGTGGCAGTGCACGCGCAGAGCCCGCAGGTTGCTCCTCTATCACAGGCTTCGCTGGAGGGTCCTACATGCAGCCAGTAGAGCACAGGACAGGGCAAAGTGAGGTGTTTCTCATGAGTCCTAGCGAGGAGGACATGGTGAGCTGTGAAAAGTGCGACCTCCGGGTGCTGGTGTGGGAGATCCCAGAGCACATGGACTATCACTTCGCACATGAGCTCCAGGACTCCTTCTCCACACCCAGCCCTGTCAAGGTCCAGCCCAGCTCCAACAGCCCCGGCCAGGCCCAAGAGCAAACCCAGGAAGCAGCTTGCCCCCAGAGACCTCAAACCCTCCCACTGTAACTCACATGTGCGCGTGCGCATGCACTCAGCGCTCTTCCTTCCTCCTCCCCCCCTCTGGCAGTGCTGCGTGGGAAGCGGCACGCTCAAACCCCCCGCTTCCCGCGGCGCATGCGCGGCATGTCAGTAGTGCGTGTGGGGGGAACGGCGGTCCTCCTCAGTCACCCAGCAGCGGCAGCGCAGGGAGGTCTCAGAGCCGTGGCGTCCGTGAGTGGGCAGCAGGCGGTGAATGGCGCAGCTGCCAGGCGCTTCTGCGCATACGTGGCTTTCCTATGCATCCCCATGACTACTGCGCATGCGCGGCATGGCAGCGGACATGTTGGGGGAACGGTGCATGCGCAGAAGTCCGTAAGCGTCGCCATTAGTAGTGCGCATGCGCGGATTGGCAGCGGATGTGTGGGAGGAATGGCGGCCGTTAGGGGCGGCGCCGTTATCGGCCATGTGGGAGGAGCGGCGCCCGTTAGGAGCGGCACCGGCGGCTGTCGCCTCCGCCGCCGCATGTGACAGCAGACGTGTGGGGTGAGTGGGGGGGGGGGAGCCGTGACGTCACTTCCATTTCACATTTCGTCTCCATCTCTCCAGTTTTGCCCCATCAGAACTAGGTGCCACTAAAGAAGTTTCACTTCAATAACATTCGGATAACCACGGTCTGTATGTGATTAACGGCCGGTGCCGATACTGTCGGAGTACGAGGTTCCATCTGAGAACGGCGTTTCTCCGTCCACGGAGTCTGACTGCTGCCGGCTTCACCAAGGAGAAGCTCCTGCATCCACTACATCGAGAGCACTGTGTCCCCTGGAAGGTGACCAGCTATACCTACCATATCCAGCAAAGGATCCAGTACTGACGGTCGTCTCTTTCCAGTGTGGTATACCCATGTCTATGCTACATGAAACGCGCTAACAAAATGCTTTGATGTACGCACAATACTTACCTTTTACTCACCATAGTGTCTTTTTCAAACATATTTCACTAGGAGAGTTGTGCGCTGTTTTTTTCTTCAATATATATATATAATGAAGAAAAAAAACAGAGCACAACTCTTGGATTTTTTGAGATATGTATATCGCAAAAAAATCCGCCACCTTGGATTTCCTCTTTTATGTTTTTTGTACAGTATTTTTTATTGAAAGCCTTGCAATACCAATATTTCTCAAAATGTGTTAAGATCATAAATGGTCAATATTTCTTTGATCATAACAGGTTATTTCCCATTTACAGGTTCGTACGACTTTCGTCTTTTTAGTTTATATAATGCTTAACTGTGAAACTTTGGTCAACACATTGTTTCAATGTAACATTTCTTTATCTGCAATACATTCCTTTCCTAGAACTTGTTCATTAGTTTTGGTGGAACATGTAAATTGTCATCATTTTTATACACAAAAATAAAATAAAAATCGATGCTCAATAAAGTCGAATTTTATTCGGCGAATATTTATGAATTATATTTATATTTTGTAATCTGTAGTCCGTTATTACATTTTTTTATATATACACGTAGCCTGATTGGGAGCGTTATTATGATGTCGGTACTGCTACTTGCAGGATTCAGGCAGGGCTGGGCTGGTGTGAGCAAGTTTATTTTGGGAGTAAAGGCTCCAGAGACTTCTACATCCAGGCCAATCAATTAACTTCAGTAGTAAACAGCAACTTCCCTTGACAGCAGGCTTCCGGGATCCCACCGGCACGGAGGGTCTCCCCAGGGGACAGCTGATAGCTGACATGTTGGAAGGTAAATATCTGGAGGTCCCTCCTGTCTCTGTGGTGGAAGGGTGCTACACCTTTGGGGTTAGGGGCTCCTGTCACCTAGCTTGCCCTCCTGGTTATTCCTAAGTAGCCAAGGACAGACATGTTACTTATAACCTCTTATTGCCCACCCCCGTGACAGGACACACCAGACGTCTTTATGGGTCGGAGCCATAATTAACCTATCAAACTGGGGGACACATACATATATCCACAGGCTCTGCACAGTACAAAGGGTTCAATATATATTATATAGTGATCTGGGATTGGAAGACTCTTTGTTGCTTCACTAGCCACTGAGGTAATAAAGGGGTGGGGGGGGGGGGGGAAGGGGGGAGGGGGTCAGTAATGTCTTTTATTATTGTAAATGTATAATTTTTACTTTTCTAGCTTTCCATTGATTGCCAATGTGGCTGGCTAGGCCCACATTAAGAGGGCCTAGGTAGCCACAGTGACAATCAATGGTTTTATGGTTAATATTTATTTTTAAAGTATTATTAGTGTTCTGGTGCTTTTTTATATACACGTTATTATTTATGTTTAATGCCCCAAACCACTATTAGCCACATTTGGTTAGTAGGTATATTGGGCATAGTCTAGCGGGGAGGGGGGGAAGAGAGGTTTGTTTGGGGGCCTAAAAACAGGAGTAAGGGGAGTGGGTTGTTACCCGGGGAGGGTGGTTAGGCCTCCTGGGGGGGGGGGGTGCGGGGAGTGGTTAACCCATTAATTACCTTAGCAGTTATGTTTTACTAGCCGCTAAGGTGGCCAAGGGGGGCATGTAGTGTAGTTTACTGTTGATATTAATCCCTTAGAGGTCAGCTAGTCATGGAAACCCATAGTATTTTGTTATATTGGATTTAGCATTGGGTCCCTTTTCTCTCTATGTACAGTATATAATGGCCATATATTGGCCATTATATACATAGAAACAATGGTAGGTGAAAACAGAGCACTACTACTGGAACAATAGGAAAAAAGACTATTCCATAAAAAACATATTTATTGGTCATGTGAGAGACAAAATGTGAAGGTGTCACCCCACCAACGCGTTTCCCGCCGTAGCACTTTATCAAGGTATTACCACCTGCCCATCTACATCTCAATATATATTGTTATTCCCAGGGTCATCCACACTGGAATTGTGTTTTTATATAATACAACTACAAAATACAAAATACAAATATAATACATGTCTGTTTAAAAGCTCTTAGCACCACACAATTGTTCTATTATTATATACATAGGAAAGACAGGGCTAACGCCGGCCTGGAGCAGTTATAAATTATTTACAGTCTTTCTGCTGTTAATCCATGGCCGTTAATAGCAAAAAAAATATGGTATTAGGTCTTTTTTTTAATCGTATCCAATATTTGTAACGGATCTCATAAAAAAGTGCGTTATTTTTATCGGTGCAGTGTCGATATATTGCACGATAAAAATGACGCGCTTTTTTGCGGTGATAATACCGCATTTTTAGGTCACCCCAACTTTATGAAAAGTGAATGGAGAAAAACGGAGCACTAACAATGGAACAGCCAAAAAATATACAGAGGATGCATCCACATAAAAATATAATTATTTGTTGGTCATAAAAAAAACGGAGGTGTCTCCCCACCTACGCGTTTCGTGCCGTAGCGCTTTATCAAGGCATCATGCTACGGCGTGAAACGCGTTGGTGAGGAGATGGCACACACAGGACCCTAGGACGCAGGGGATAAAGTCAGCATGCTGCACTTATGAAGTGAGTCCTTTTGTGACTGCAAAGTACCCCTCATATATCCCGATGGCTGAAGGAAGGTATGGTCAGATTATTTACGCTGCAATTTCTGGACACTGGATGTGTTAAGCCTTTGCTGCATTGATTTGTGAGGTTTTTTCCAGGCAACCGTTTTTTGTACCTACCTATTCAAACCTCATATATCAATTGATACCTCAACTTCTACGGGAACTATTACATTTCTTTACATGTCTGCCTATTGTTCTGAGCACCACACAATTTTTTAGTTTTCCACCCCAGCTTGATGGATCCAGGCCGTAGGGCGATATTTTAGTGCTATACTATTAGACACCCTCTGGAGCCAGAAGATAACTTATGATCCTTTTACTTAAATGGAAAGCAGCGGAAGGGGGGAGTGGGGGGAAAGGGGGGGGCAAGCAGTACTGGGCCTGTCGATGGAAGGGGCATCTTCCTATGCAGGGACACCTACTCAACAAACACCTCCCCCTCGCAGCTTAATGAACACCGGCATCTCCCCGTTGAAGGAAAACCCGACACTCCCCTATGCTCATCCAACAGGTTTCCCATCCGGGGGACTTTGGGAATCTGGGTGGACCTATTGGAAGGTAAGTTGTTCTATAGCACAGCACCGTCTAATAAATACGGGCCAGAATGTATCCATGATCACCAAATCCTTTGGACTTTTTTTATCTTTCATGTACAGGTAAATTGTCTATCATCGTTTATTTTTTGATTTTGTTAGCAAAGTATTCATGAAGCCCTCAGTCAGTGCACACTCGCAACCGCACACTCGCACACTCGCACACTCGCACACTCGCACACTCGCACACTCGCACATGAATGTGTGTATGAAAAGGGTCAACAACAAACTGGATACCCAGTTGTCTCTTACCTCCCCACAGGGCACTAAGATGAACATGCACACCCCAAAAAATCCTCACACAACACCCAAATGATGCTGCCACCACCAGGATTCATTTTAAGATAACCTCGGGAGATTACACCCTCCTCGGTCCCCTTGTTCCCAGAAAAATGCACAAGTTTAACAAAACCCGACTTTAGCAAAACGGTGGCACAACGTGTCCGAAAATGAGGACAATCCCTTCAAAGGTAAAATGGTTCACTTAGAGCTCAAAGACAATACTTCTGTCAGACTATCCAGACCCCTGTCAGGTCTGTAGGGGTGTGCCACTTCCCCTAGCTATGAACAGTTTCATACCAGGTAAGAAAAGAAGCCAGAGCAGAGAAAGCATAATGCTAGAAAAAGGCTCGGGAACTCGACTTGAGGAAAAAACAAATATATTGTAGCTTTATTCGATCATGAACAGTTTAAAACACAGGACAAAACATTGTCCAAAAAAAAGAAAGACCTCCCATACGTTTCACTCCTTGACAAAGCACCTTAGTGATGTGAAACGCGTGGCAGGTATTTCCCCTTTTTTTGGACAATGTTTTGTCCTGTGTTTTAAACCATGATTAACAGTTTTATGGCTACATCGTGACACCATCAGTAGCCACCACAGATAAAGGGTAAGGCAAATATTTATCTGTGAAGCAGGAATTTCAGAAGAGCTGGTAAAAAGAAAATCACATATATCACATATTTGTCAAAAAGGAGCACTATTGAGATTGTGACTTCATGTATATAACACCAGACAAAATGTCCCAGTGCTACATCCAATATAACATGATATAGTTAAATGTCTGTTTCTCTTCATAAGTGAGGGTCACTTAGTTACATTCTTTGGCCAAAGCATTTTAAGCTTGCAAACCTCGCCATGGTACCCTTCTTTTACTACAGTATCCTCAGACACATTCAAAAACATATGTATACAACAAAAGACACAGGGGTGCCCAATGCTACATCCTACTGACAAAACATATATGGCAACAAGTATAAAGTTAAGTACTTCAATAATAATATTTTCTTGGCTATTTAGTTAAACCCTTTGGCCAAAGCATCATAAGCCAGCATACCAACGTCAAGGCGGTGAAGGGGAGAAATTTGCAGGTCCTAACACTAAACTGTGAAACTTCCCTTTTAACTCTGTATGAGGGGGAACAACCATAGTAGGTCCTGTCCATACAGCAAAATGAAAAAATAAAATCTCCCAAGTTAAAAAGGTGGGGAGGGGTGAGCCCTGGGAGGAGGGGCCACCTACCCCCAAACAACTGTTGCCAGTTAGAAAGTGAATTAACACACACATTGGGGTTTGAGCTTGCTGGGAATGTGTGTGTACATTCAAGCCCCATGCACTCAAATGTACTCCTACTGATTCTGTCGGTCTCCCCACATGCTAATTAGAGGGTAAGCTCATTGGGGCAGGGACTTATTTCTCCCAATGTTACATTTATGTGTCGATGTACTTATGCAACTTGTGTTACCATATTCCCTGTATTCTTGCTGTATTGTAATGTTTGTAAGAATTGTAAAGTGCTGCATACCCGACTAGTGCTATCAAAATATACGTACATACTTATATACAGTATACTGTATACACGTGCAAGAATTTACGTAGGGCTCCACCGGGCGTAATGGGACATCTGCAGAACATCTCACCACCGGCATCTCGCCGCAACCATTCGCCACCGCTATGGTAAGTGCATTAGTGTTTATTGGTATTAGGGGTTAACTTTAGGGGTTATAGGGTAAGGGGTTAAGCTTTTTAGGGTAAGGAGTTAAGTTTAGTTGTTTTAGTGTAAGGGGTCTGATTAGGGGTTTTAAGGTAAGGGGTCTAATTAGGGGTTTTAGGGTAAGGGGTAAAGGTTAGGGATTTTAGGGTAGGGATTTTAGGGTAAGGGGTTTAGGGTAGGGGTTTAGGGTAAGGGGTTAAGGTTAGGAGTTTTACGGTAAGGGGTAAAGGTTAGGTTACCTTTGCAGCGAAAGGGCTGGCGGCTAAATATCTCGGCAGCTAATCATTGTCGGCTGAATGGTAGTGGCGGGATGACAGTGGTGGGATGGCTGCGGCGGAATGGTGGCAGCAAAATGGCAGCGGAGATATGGCGCTAGTGGTGGGATGGCGGCAGTGGGGGCGATGGCGGTGGCGGGATGGCAGCGGTAAGCTCTCCTAGACCGCCCACTGTGTAATATCCTCCTAGCAAACAAACAAGCATTTATAGCACGACACATCCTGCACGTCATGAAGCCACAAAGTGCCGGCCCTCCTGACGTTCAGGGTATTTCTTGGGGCACTCAAAGGGTAAAAGGGATCCGCGTTATATAAGAAGCAAAAAGAGAGGCACTGCGAGTGCTTATTCTCATGTCATTTCCCAGAATCCCTGGCTGCAGTGGAAGCACAGTTTGCTGTGTGGTTATGTGGGGGTACGGCCGGTTTGGGGTACCCCACTGAGACATCGGAGCATGCTCTTTATCATTGCTGTACTCCACCTCTTTGTGCACCTGGTATATTTGTCCTATAATCCGATTAGATCGCTTGTTTACAAACAACAGAACTTTTTCAGCTCGGAATTTCTAACTCTTAAAAATAAAATAAAAGTTACTTCTACATAGAGAATGCGGGGGGCGCTGTTTCCAGCTTCAGACCCGGCATTGCCTTTAAACATCCATTACATTTATAATGCATTCCCAGTGTGCGCCTTTTATATTGCAGTCAACGGGGCCAGTCTTTTCAAAGAAAACTGCTGGAAGAGACTTCAGGGACGTATAATTATACAGGAATATTTTTACTTTGTTCGTGACTAATAATACTTCTGAGTCATGCAATTATTCTGCAGCTTACACACCCTGGTATGTGGTGTATACACACTGTACACTAACATACAGTCCACCTCTCTCTACTAAAGCACTCAGTCCCATGTCTACTAAGCACAGCTATTCCAGTCACTTGGAAACTTGGAAAATCCGGAGAGAGTCATTTAAGAAAACTAGTGGTCTTGTCTCTGCTGTATGTAAAAAGTAGTTGGTAGACATATTCCAGGGGTGGCCCACTGCAGTCCTCAAGGGCCACCAGCAGCCAATGTATTAAGGATATCCCTGCTTCAGCACAGGTGGCTCAGTCATTCTTACTGCACCACCTGTGCTGAAGCAGGGATATCCTTAAAACATGACCTGTTGGTGGCCCTTGAGGACTGGAGTTGGCCACTCCAGACATATACTATATTATTGAGGTTTTTTGTAGACTAACTGACTCATATCATCACCCATCAATAATCATCATCTTCAGCCCCTGTGTCCCCACTGCTGGATGAAGCCTCCACAATGATCTCCCAGGTCCTGCGGTTGCAGCCTCTCTTCTCCACGTCGCTCCCACACATTGTCTGATTTCATCCTCATCTTACTTTTGGTTGTCGTCTTGGTCTTTTAATCTCTATTGGAATCAAGTCGAGAATGATCTTTGTCCAACGATGATCATTTCTTCTTGGGATGTGTCCGGCCCACCGCCATCTTAATTTCTCTCACCTTCTGTGCTGCTCAGGGAGACACGGAGAGAGACTGCTTCTCGCCTTCTGAGCTGCTCGGGGAGACACGGAGAGAGACTGCTTCTCGCCTTCTGAGCTGCTCGGGGAGACACGGAGAGAGACTGCTTCTCACCTTCTGAGCTGCCGGGGAGACAAGGAGAGACTGCTTCTTTCGCGCCTTCTGTGCTGCTCGGGGGACACAGAGGAGACTTGCTTCTCGCCTTCTGAGATGCTCGGGGAGACACGGAGGAGACTGCTTCTCGCTTCTGAGCTGCTCGGGAGAACGGAGAGAGGAGAGACTGCTTCTCGCCTTCTGAGCTGCTCGGGGAGACACGGAGAGAGACTGCTTCTCGCCTTCTGAGCTGCTCGGGGAGACACGGAGAGAGACTGCTTCTCGCCTTCTGAGCTGCTCGGGGAGACACGGAGAGAGACTGCTTCTCGCCTTCTGAGCTGCTCGGGGAGACACGGAGAGAGACTGCTTCTCTTTGGGACTCCTCTACACATCTCTTCCAGACTGGTGGCTGGCCCGGCTGGGTTCACGCTGAGGGGTTCCCAGTCAGAAGCAGGGACCCTCACAAAGTTAATCCTCATGGGACGCTTTCTTTTTTCGGGGGCAGCTAACACACGCATCTGCAGTAAGGACCGGAGGCCGTGTGGGAACGTGGCTCTGAGAACATTAAGTACAGTATGTATATATATCTTTGTATGTGTACAATATAGTGGGGTTGGGCTTTGAGTTTGCTAGGACTGTATGTCTGTATATATTTATTTATATAGCGCCATCCATGTACATAGCGCTACACAGCAGTAATACACGTGAGATAATAGGAATATGCGCTCCATACAAAAAATTAACAATACGAAAAGGAGTCCGTGTCCCATAGAGCTTACAGTCTAAGTGGTAAGTAGGGAGAAAGTACAGAGACAGTAGGATTGTGGGTAAGTGCGTCTGCAAGGGGCCAAGGTGTATAGTATCAGCCACTGAGCTACTCATATGCTATGTTACAGAGGTGTGTTATAAGATTCTCACAGGTAGTGTTAGGACCTGCAGAGTGGTCATGCCGTGACGTGGCTGCAGAGTGGTCATGCCGTGGCAGGGGGAGGGAGGGCAGGGGGAGGGAGGGCAGGGGGAGGGAGGGCAGGGGGAGGGAGGGCAGGGGGAGTCAGAGACGCATTAAATAACCCATTCCCCTGCGTTTACTCACCTTGCACCCGGCCGCGCTCCTCCTCTTCCTCCGGGTACCGGCCGCACTCCTCCTCCACCTCGGCGAGCTCCTCAGCGGTGTCCGTGACCCCCGGAGAGGCTGAGACGCTCCGGTGAGGAGGTGCTACGCCTTTCACGGGAGAGGCGGAGAGAGCCGGAGGAGCGCTCTCGGGAATGGGGAGCTGGGGGAGCGGCCTATGTGAGGGGAGAGCCGCAGAGAGCGTGCTCTGTGTTGGGGGGGAGCGCTGGGTGAGGGAGGAGAGCACCGGGTGAGGGAGAGCGCCGGGTGAGGGAGAGCGCCGGGTGAGGGAGAGCGCCGGGGAAGGGAGCAGTGTGTGAGGGAGGAGAGCGCCGGGTGAGGGAGGAGAGCGCCGGGTGAGGGAGGAGAGCGCCGGGTGAGGGAGGAGAGCGCCGGGTGAGGGAGGAGAGCGCCGGGTGAGGGAGGAGAGCGGTGTGTGAGGGAGGAGAGCGCCGGGTGAGGGAGGAGAGCGCCGGGTGAGGGAGGAGAGCGCCAGGTGAGGGAGGAGAGCACCGGGGAAGGTGAGAGCCGTTAAGAGGGTGAAAGCCCGGGAAGGGAGCGGCCTGTGGGAGGAGAGAGCAGGAGAGAGCGTGTTCTGGGGGGGCCAATGAGAGCCGTGGGTGGGGGGGGGACACGGGGGGGGGGCAGACACCGGCCAATGAGAGCCGTGGGAGGGCGGATCGACGGACCAATCAAATGGTCTCCAGACACTCTCAAACAAGATTTTCGATTATATAGATATAGATAATAATAATTTGTTCTTGTATAGCACTCCTAGTTTTACGTAGCGCATTACAGAGACATTTTGCAGACACAGTCCCTGCCCGGTTGAGCTTACAATTTATGTTTTTGGTGCCTGAGGCACAGGGAGATAAAGTGACTTGCCTAAGGTCAAACTCAGTGCCAGAGTCAGTGTCTTTACTTACTGAGCCGCTCCTTCTCCCATCCTTAACTACTTTGTGTTTTATGTCATTCCAACGTTCGTGGAGATTTGGGATAGCACGTGCACAGTGAGCAGTTATATCGTGTGCGTGAGTTATTAGAGAGAGATAAAGAGTGGAGCGCAGGGATAGCAAAAGAATATTCAGAAATATATGGTTAAACCCACTCAGAACAAGAGCGTAAAGCACAAAAATAATTTACTGGAACAAACGGTTGAAGAACAACATGTATTTGAAAAAGTAAAAGTAATGTTGTAAACTAACCGTGTACAGTACAAGCTATGTTAATAGTGCGGCAGGCTCACCTGGCAGGTAGTGTGATACCGCTAGATGAGCCGTTTCTCTTCGCTGCTTCTTCAAACCTTGTTATTTCTGTGTAAACCTCCTATAATACAGAATATTTTGTGAGGGATTTAGCACTTGGCTCCTAATTTTACTACATACGTCGCTAACTAGCTTATAGAATGAATGTCCTCTTGAATGGTGGTGGGAATTTTAAGACTTCTGCTATTTGTATAACAGTAACATGTTTGAGTTGACACATGCAACATGTATGGTTAATTTGTACATGAAACTAACCTCTGCTTCTTTTTTCTTTTTTAGCATCTTTTGTGCTTCCACAGCTTTTAATGTGCGGTTTGTGGGTGGTTTGGGAATTTGAACGATTGCTGCCTGAATTCGTGCCATTATTTCATTCTGTCTCCTCCTCGCTCGCCGAAGCTAATGGAAAACAAGTTATCTAAAGTTACATGAAAATACATCACTGTTTACTATTTAAAAAGTGATAAGCCCCTTCCTACTGTATTTAGAAAAACATGTTTTAAGAACATACCCCAAGGTGTAAAATATCTGCAAAATTAACTTGTGTGTTAATTTGAGATTTTTCTAGTTGTAGCTTACCTACCCTCCTGACCTGTCCTGAGCCGGTCCCCATCTTGTGGTACTAGCCGCCTGGATATGCCCGGACCCCCGCTTTAGAGGTAAGACCCGAGCAGGGGAGTGGAGTGGGAGGGGGCAGAGAGAGAGACGGAGGAGAAAGAGACTGAGATAGATATAGATATAGGGAAGCAGAGAGAGAGGGAATGAGAGCCGTGGGAGGGCGGGCGGACCGACGGACCAATCAAATGGTCTCCAGACACTCTCAAACAAGATTTTCGATTATATAGATATAGATGTCATTTGGATGTTGTATTAGGGCTTTTTGTTTTATCTTGTATACAGTACATTTGGTCACTCCCAATAGCAGTCCTTTTGACACAAATATATATGGTGTGGTGGGTTCAGAGTTTGCAGGGATTGTGTGTGTGTTTGTGCATTTTCAGGTGGGTTTTAAAGGTGGAGAGAGAAGGTGCCAGTTGATTATTGAGGGGAAGGGTGTGGGGCAGTGAGTGAGAAAAGTTTAAGGCGGGAGAGGGCTTTAGATACAAAAGGGGAAGAGAGAAGACAGGATGTAGTATATATGTAGCCCCTCTTCCCCCACCCTAAGTGAGATCATCCAGCTACCTTATGTACATGGTGCAGTGCATACCTGTGAGTCTGGAATAGGAAGCTCTGAGTACTCCGCAGTGGTGTGTGAAGATATCAGGACAGGTTTTCAGGGTGGTTCATCTCTGGTTACAGCGCCTCCAGCCAGCGAGGATCATGAGATGACCAGGATGGTCCATGCTGGCAACCTTTTTGTGACCCAGACATTTAGCCACACAGATATATGGTTCCACTGAATCTTTATTGTCACCAGCCGTCACAGCATCACATTCCCTTGCAGAGAACCCCCAGGCTTTAAAGTCCATGTAGGCCCACTCCTGAGCTTCTCCTTTAACCCCTTCTGGGATAAAGGGTAGATGTTACCCACTCAACAGGGGGAGGGAAGAGAGCCCTGACTTCTGGGAGAGTGTCAGTATATCCCCAGGGGATGGGCTTGTAACCCTGCCCCATAACAGGGCAAGTCTGATACTGACAGGCATCACATTAACTGTATGTGACCCAGCCAGTATTCCCCCCAGGATGACACTCTCAGGTGGAGTGAGGTGGACTCACCCCTGGATACAGTAATTATGCATCCAGGCTGCAATAACAAGCTAGGCCTTCATGAGAGAATTTACCCTTCACAAGGTATGTTCTTTTAGGCATGTAATGTATCAAACTGTATGGGTTACCACGGTGGGTCCATGTCCAACTCGGAGATGCCGTAAACTGGAGAATACACTTGCTACCGGAGCAGTTTAATGCCGCTTCTTTCCTCAGCAGATGATATGGAAATCTCCCACAGTTGCGAGTTCTTCTCCTATTGGCACCCGGATGGTAAGATGTTCCAGGACTCTTGGATGCTGGTGATTGTGCCGTCCGCAAGAGCAAATGGCTCTCCGGTAGATGGTAACACAATACTTATGCTATGGTCAGCGGCGGCCTGTGACGTCATCTATGTGTCACGTTAAGCGGACAAATGGTGATACATCAAACACAGCCCCGATTTTCACCACAGAGGAAAAGCTATTAAAGCTATATGGCTATAGCAAAGAATGGGGAACTAGCCAGCGAAGTCCACAATGATAGTCCTATGCGTTTCGTAGACGTCTGTCTACTTCATCAGGGATAAGTGTAATGACATAGTATTGAACTTATGCCGGTATTTAAACTTTCTCAATTAACCTGATTGGTCAGAGGAAAACAGAGTGTGTGTGTCTAAGAACCAATCCAGATGCAATCTGGTAATTAGACAAATGGTATACATTGGAATTGTACATAAAAATATACAGGTATTTATTACACAATACAAAATAAATGAACTACTGTAAAAACATGATTATTTGTAAAATACAATAAAATAAAGACAGAAGAATCTGTCAGAACGGGTGAAACGAGAGAGATTGATATTAGAAAGACATGACAATTGTATATAATTGTAATTGTAAAGTTATACGTTGTATCAAAGGATTAAGCAAGAGGGAGAGATCACTATGAATGGGATGTTAAAGGAACAATGTTAATACATTCTATAAACAACACTGCTCAAAGAAAAGGACAAACAGAGAACAGGTCAAAAACCGCATTAAATAAGCTGAGGCAGACTGATAGACAAAGGGGAGTAAAAAGATCAATATTAATAGGTAGCATAAGATATTACTGCCTAATACGGATAATGGACGTCGTTACACTTTTGCCATGATGAAGTAGCGAAACACGTAGGACTATCATACGCGTAGGATATCCCTGCTTCAGCACAGGTGGCTCAATCAGGAAACCTGACCTGCTGGTGGCCTTTGAGGACTGGAGTTGGCCACCCCTGATTTACATATGCAGTTTAAACATGTGAACCCACGTGGTGTAATAGAGGCATGTGACAGGATTAATGAACGTCACCAGCCATAGACCTGGCAAACCTATGTTTAGGCTTGCAGTGCAGCAGTGACGAGGTTAAGTTTCAGGTGAGAAGGGCTGCTTAATAAGTCTGACCCCAGCTGCATAATCAAGGTGTTTTAAAAACCCCAGGCTGTACACACATGCAAGCTAGCTGGTCAGGAGACAGGACTGATACTGAAGAGATTACTGCTATAAGGTCTGTTTTTCAAAGTACATGTGTGATAACTGCCTGTGTCCTGCATGCTGAAGAGAAGCTGCCTTGTTTTCTCTGCTGAAGAGACGCTATTTTGTTTTTGTATGCTGAAGAGAAGCTATTTTGTTTTTGTGTGCTGTACAGTATGTTTTTAAGGCTCAATAAATAAGCCTTATCAAGAGAACCCGCGTGTGTGGTTGTATGTATCCTGCAACAAGGCATTTAACACATTGGAAAGACTGCATTTAAAAAAAAGACTGCCCCTAATTTTCTTAATCCACTTACATTTGGTAGCAAAAGTATATTTCCAGGACATCGTTTAGCAAATATCACTGGAAATCTCGAAAATTCCCGTAGTTATTTATTTTGTAAAATGTAAGTTTTCTTTTTAATTGCCATTTTCGGTTTATTTTTGACCATAGTTTAAAGCAACAACAGGGGGTTTCATTCTTTTTAAAATGTAATTTTTTTATTACAGGATTGAAGCAGGGGGTCTGCGGATGTGAACGGTGTTAATCTCAGCTCCGGGGACCCCTTGCTTCCCAAGATACTGACCTCCATATCGGCGCCGGAATCTGCTTCATGTTTCGATGTCCCAGTCACGTGGGCCAATAGGAAGCCGCCCCGGATGACGTCAGAGCTTTCGATTGGACCGCGCGACGTGGAATAATTAAACGCCAGCCATTATGCTAGGCACACGGTTTCTCTGACTGCAGAGATACCAGCACCCCCTACCGAGGTAAATATCTCTGGAAACAGGGGGTCTCCAAAGCTGAAATGAACGTAGTTCAGCTCCGAAGACCCCCCTACTTCAAACCTGTAATTTGTTTTTAAATTAATTCTGTTATAGGAGACCTGGCAATTACACCTTTATACGGGATCATATCACTGAGCAAAACCATGAAGTAAAACAAATTGTCATTTATTCCATTGAAGCAGACGTACACACAGTGGATTACAATAAACATGAGAAAACACACTTACTTTGGAAATGGGGTTGAACAAACTATACTTTCCTAGGTGTAGGGGCTTATCATAAAAGCTTACCCTAAAAAGTCTTGGAACTGAAATCACCCTGCAGCTCCAAACGCCACAGTTCCCCTCTCTCTCCAAAGGGCTGGATTCACTTACTGCTTAGAATCTTAGAAAACTTTGAGAGACCTTAGAGAACTTAGAGAAACGTAGAAAACTGAAGATCTGAGCCGCGTAAGGGTTTGTAAAACCTCTCAGTTTCAGGGGCGTGTTTAGCCAGCTTGAAAAAAATTTGTGGGCTGGAAATAGGAATCAGCCAATGGGAAATATTCCCACAAGCAGCAACTTCCCCCCAGCTAACCCCTTGCCGGCTCCACTAAGTCTGGTGTCACATGCAGGGCCCCAGTGGGTTGTCCGCTTTTCTCTGGGACCGATACCTGGCCTTTTCCTGCTCACCAAATGGTTCTCCCACCTCCACATCCTGGAATCTCTTTGAAGCCAGAGGCTAGGTATAGACATCATGTCTCCTAGGCATGGATTTTTATACATACAGTATAACACCCTCTGAACCTTACTTTAATAAAGTACAAACCTTGGGGACTCCAAACGCCAATAAACAGGTCAGATTTTCGTATACTTTACAGGGGACTTCCATAACCCACAACCCAATACCGGTTCTGGGACACCTTGGCACTAACTGGGGTACGTACCCCCTATGTTACCTAGGGATCCCCGCAGCTACAGGAACACTTTTTATCCCTGTGCCTCATTCTACTGTGCACAAAGCATACATGTACTTAACACACTTTATTTAATAAAATATACCTTACACTTTTATGCTGCTAAAATGTCTAAGTCTTTTTGGTGATGAGGGATAGAATGAGAACTTGTACTTTTTATTCCCACTAGCCATATGCCTCACACTCTGCAAAACCTGACTTTAGACTTTAACAAAGCCTCACAGTCTTATATATAACTGGAGCACCACCTGAACCCCTATACTGGGTTCAGGGTGATCTGGGCATTAACGGGGCATCCCCCCTTATAATTGGGACCCCTTGACTGGTTCAGGGACACCTCACATCCATATGCCCCTTTTACCTTTCTGAGTTGTGCTGAAGCAGGGAACTTGGGGGTGAGTCACGCCCTATACAGCTTCTGGGTGACCTGGGCATTAAATGAGTATCCGCCTTAACCTAGGGACCTCTTGATTGTGTCACTGACACCTCACATCCCTATGCCCCTTTTACCTTTCTGGTCTGTGTTGAAGCAGGGAACGTAGCGGTGTGTCGCGTAACTGTTTTCAAGGGAAGATTTTGACCAGAGGTCTGTGCCTATGTGTCCCCGGGAATCGGACTTGATTCCCGGATACATTTTTGGGGTGGTCAGCAACTCTGGGCCCCGTGTAACTAGACAATTGTGCCAAATATGGTGAATATAGAAGGCGCTAACACCCTAAACAGTGCTTATTAAACAAATTATTAAATTGTGACTTATAGTGATAATGGTGCAAAAATATGAAATAGCAAGTGCAAAATCAATATTAAAGTGTCACCCCCCTGCTTCTACCCTCCGGTGGGGTTGTCTTCGCTCTTCCCCAAAATGTAGAACTCTTTTCTCACGATCCAGGGGGAGCATGGGGGATAAAAACACACAAAAAAGAAACAATCTAAGTGCAGATGTACAAAATAAAAGGGAATAATCCTTGGTGAATCTTGGCTCCTATGTACAGCCTTCTCACAGGAAGGTAACGGTTTTCAAGCAGAAATGACAGTGGGTGGACTGTGGGCATCAGTATTACAGAACAGCTTCTTCACTTGGGGAATACGACCTCAGCAAGAAGGAAGAGTGCGCACATAGCACAGATCAGGTAATTCAAACAGTTTATACAACTCTTAAAAGTGCACACTTACAGTGCTGCCAAATAAGAACCGCATGTAAGCTACAAATAGCTTTAGTGTGACCACTGGGAGATAACTGCCGCCTCTCACCGCACCGACTCCGACGGGAACTCCGGCTGGACCCCACGTGGGTACAATGGAGACGCCGCTCCGTCGCCGGTCCCCAGATGTTGACGTCACTTCCGGCACTCCTGAGGAAGCCGAATCACCGATTGGCGAAACGCGTAGAGTGATACCGCCCATTCGTGACGTGACTGTGGGGAAGAAGCCCCTGTATACACCGCAATAGCCGAGCACAAATATGGTTCAGAGGTAACCAGCCGGGCATAATACCTTTATTGATGGTCTGGTTACCCCTTCACTGTGCAAAACAGAGAAATAACAGGACTGGCGCTTAAGTGTAGTGCAACTAAAAAAAGCACAATGAAAGTAAAACAGTGACCCCCAGTGATTACAGGCAATGAAAACAATTGTTCAAAATTTTTCTTGCATACAGTATGTTGGTATCCCGCTCCCTCACGACATCCATCAACTGTCCCCCTTCACCGTCACAGACTCCCGTACTGATACTTTAATAATGTAGTGAAATATGACTCGGCCCGCCTGCTGCTACAACTGTATGTTTTGTACATTTTTAATACGCTTTTCGGAGGGACCAGACACAGGATTTCTGGAAACGAGGAGTTAGAACTCTCCCTTAAATTGCACATGTATGTATGTATATCTTTATTTATATATCGCCCACAGTGTACTCAGCGCTTTACAGAAGGTACAATACAGTACAGGAAATTATAATACAATAAGGGCAACAAACAACATCAGACAATAGGAAAGGAAATCCCTGCCCCGGAGAGCTTACAATCTAAGTGGTATGTTGGGAGAGTTACAGAGACAGCAGGTGAGGGAATAAGTGCAGTAGATGGCACTGCTTGGGCACAATGGTGGGTAGGAGTGACTGTAGTTTAAAATGACTGTCTGTGTAATCAGGGCCAGATCTACAAGGCTGAAGTGACATATACTTAATTGCGTATCTTCAAGGGCTAATAATGCAATGTTAAGTCATGTTTTTCCCCATAAAGAGCATGACCTCAGCGCCTGCGAGGCAGCTCCACCCCCTTCCTGTGTATACGTCCACAAAACGATACATATAAATAAACAAACAGCAAAGGTCGGGAGGGCGAAGGCCGGGGCTTTTATTAAAACCGTTAACGTAACCCGATAAGTGCTAACACTGCCAGAGTGCTCCACCCCTGGGGAAAGGTCAATGGTACCCAAACCAGTGGCCCGCAAGACCCACCGCACCGTTTAGCGAGAATGGGCACCAGGAGGTCACGTCCACTCACCACTCACAGCACCACAGGGCTTTACCAATGGGTAAAGACCAATGGTACCCAAACCATGACCCACAACACCAACCAAGCCAGTCACCGCACCGGCCATGTAGCAAAAATGGGCACCAGGAAATCATGCACAAATAAGCCATGCCAACTCGCCACCCGCAGTCACCACAGGGCTTTTCCGCACCATAGAGCCCTGTCTGGCAAGGTTAAAGCTCACTTACCCCCCAACAGCCGCCACCCACAGGGCTATTTAACCACCTTAAACTAGACCCTGTAAGGATTCTATCCACCGGCTCAATAATCGTGATGTTAGATAACTCCAGTCCGATGCCACAGATGTACTCATCAGCTGCGACAATGGGCCCCAGGTACTCAAAGCCCAGACAGCCCTGCCCATTCACCAATAAATGCTGCTACTAGGCAATTACTGAACCCACGGACCATGGAAGACTATTCCCGGATCAGACAGGCCCACAGAGGGCCAGGCAGAGCCACTGCCTCCTCGCCCCTGAAGCAGGCACTGCGCCATCCCCCAACTCACTCCTAGCCTCACCCAGGCAATAACTGACCACCCTTCCCTCACTGCTGCCATGCTGGAGGCCACTACAGCCCCAGGCATGGGTACTGGCGACAGCGCACCCCGTTTGACACCTACATGAGTCCTCCAACTTTTATAGGTGCCCAATTTCCTCCTCCTTCTGGCTGAAATTGAACCCCACATTTCCCTCCACTTGTCTAATCTATCCGCCCTTCTAACTAGATACCACCAACACTTACCTGAAATATCCAAAGAAATGGACCTGAAGCCTTCCAGCAAACATACCCCAATATCTCTCCTTCCTGAATCTTCTCTACCTCGACTGGTAAATGTCACCCCAACAAGCTGCAAAAGGAAGATTACTGCTGCACACCATATAATACAAAGTCATTCATATTTACCGGTGCACCTGTGTTGAAAGAAGTCCTGCTGGAAATGCAAATCATACAGTAATAGAAGAATAACACAAGGCACTGTGGATGTTCTTAATGCTATTTTAATGAGCCAAAAACTTAGCGAAGTTTCGACCAAAGGAGGACGCGGGGTGTGTCCAATCGTAACACAGAGGGGGAGTATAAACACAGCCCCATGATGTTATTACGATGGAGCCCGGCGCGAATACGTTACCATGACCACGAGGACGCCTGGGTGGATGACACGTGATGCATAGGGTCAGATGTTTGGAGCAAGAAATTTCATTGGACAGTGCAGAGGCTACGGCCCCTTTCAGCTGCAATATTGAGGAGTAATGAGGATTCAGCATACTACAGCAGGTGTCATTTATTATCATCAGCGAGCAATCTGGGGATTTGTATGGGCATATAAGACTCTATGAGACACTTTAGTTTAAGCCACTCACCACTTAGACCACTTTGGTCGAAACGTCGCTACGTTTTTGGCTCATTAAAATAGCATTAAGAACATTCGCAGAGCCTTGTGCTATTCTTCTGTTACCCCAACAAGCTGGACATGCACGTAGTTAAAAGACACCATCAACAACGTTTTATGCGTCAGCCATGCCCGTTGCGGGGCAAGACAATGCCAACCCAGTCTCTCCATCTGAAACAGGTGCCACCCTGCCCAGGCAAGAACTGACCACCGCCAGCAAGGGGTGGCCCCATCCCCAACTGCAAAGGGCGTTACAGCCCCAGGCATACATATGTGCGACAGTGTACCCCCATTTCACCCCCATATGACCTTTCCGCATTTCCATAGGTCCCAATTTTGTCCTCTCTCAGGCTGAGATTTAACCCAGCCTTTACCTCAACATTTTTGGTGCAACCTTGCAAACCAGTCTTGTGAGCTTCAAGCTCAATCTACCTTTCTAGCTAGCCACCACCATAGCTTTTTTTTATTTTGACACATTTTTGATCTGCCTCCAGTTCTTCAGCTGCAGTGCTCCTTGTTTTTTTCTCTCTACTTCTATCTTGGACTTCGCTGACGGGACGCACGCCAGGATGAAGAGATTTACAGCGGTCCGTGAGCGAATGAAATGTCCAATGAGTCCAAAGTATAGTCCAGTAAATCCTCAGGAAGTGACGTCGTCACGAAACGCGTAGGGTCAGAGGTCACGGCGCCTTGGAAGTACCGGAAGTGCGTCACGCGGTGGATCCTCTCACAAGCACACGTGTAGGAGTGTTCCCTGTGAAGTGCTGCGTCTGCTGGACTGTCTGCTGGGTTTCGTGTGGCCAACACGAGGAGTGGACGACTACCCCCCCCCCTTGTGCAGGTGTCTGCAGAGGATTTTTTCTTAGCCCAGAGGAACCCTATACTGCCTGGTGTTCTCATGCCTGTATTTCCGGCCCTGTTGTAAGTAGGTTTCTGGTTTTAACCCCTGATGACCCGCTGCAACAGGCATCCTTGTATTAATAAATTAGTTTTAATCATCAGCTTCTGTGTTACATGTTCTATGTTGGGAGTTGGTATTGTTTTATGTTTTATGTTTTCATGTAATGTGTTTGCAGTATACACTATGATTATTTTCTTGTCATTTTTTCCCACATATCACGGATCCATTGAGTGAAGCCTGATTCATCATTTACTGGACTATACTTTGGACTCATTGGACATTTCATTCACTGTTTGGGCGCTGGTCTGTATTTGTTTTTGTTGTGCTCCTTCTGGTGCTGGTTCTACCAGTCCATACCTGGCTGCCCTAATTTCTTTCTTTTTTCAGTTTATTCATTGTCCCTATTGGTATTATTTTAAGATTAGCGCTGTTAAGCACATCTCTTTTTGTTATAGCGTTCCGTGAGTACCAATGGATTTTTCCTGTTGTTGGTTTATTACCTATGGAAAACACACGGAATTGACCCAGACTAGCTGGTTGTTATTTGATTCCACGGGTTACCTGTTCATTGCAGGACACCTATTGGTCTCTATTCCAGTGCTTATTCATTTGGTCATTTATACAGCGTATAATCACATCTCATCCTACATCATTACAAAGGGATTCAGATGATATTTATTCAATATTTTGGACTTTAACAAGCTCCTGTTGCACCACATGGAGATTCATTTCTCCTTTACATATTAGCTAGCCACCACCACCCTGAAGCCTGCCAACAGCGATACCTTAATATCTCCCCTCCCTTGATCTTCTTCATCACCCAGGCTGTTAAAGGCCACCCCAACCAGCTGGTAGCGCACGTTTAAACCCCCTAACAATGACCGTCAGCAATTTTGAAGGCGTCAGTCGGCCCGACCAAGCGTCTAAGCAGCATAACCACAGCCTCTCTACCTGGGCCGGTGCAGCCCTGTCCGGCAAGAACTGAGCACCGCCAGCAAGGCGGGGCCCTAACCCCCCTCCTCCACACAGGAAGCCACTACAGCCGCAGGCGTAGGTACTGGCAACCGTGCACCCCTTTTTACACCCGTAGTAGCTCCCACAAGTTTCCATAGGTGCCCCATTTTCTCCTCCCTCTGCCTGAGACTGAACTCAGCCTTTGCCTTAACTTGACTGGTGCAAACCTGCCAATCAGCCCTGTGAGCCACAGCTCATCCTATCCGCCTATCTTGCTAGACCCCGCCAACGCCCCCATGTACTCTGTCAGCAAGGCTACGTCAATATCTCTCCTCCCCTGCTCGTCGACTCTACCTCGGCTGCTAAATGCAACACCCCCCTCCCAAGCTGGGGACGCACGTATAAGCTTCCTTAAAACAATAATCAAAGACTTTGACCCGCATTTGCCAGACCCACTGACGGGCCAGGCAGCTCGAGGCGGGTGCAGCCCCACACGGGCAAGAATTGATCATCGCTAGCAAGATAACCCCATCCCCCCTGCTCCATGCTGGAGGCCTCCATAGGGGCCATGACGGAAACTGGCAACCACACGCCCTGTTACACCCATCGCTTCAATTTCCATAGGTGCTCAACTTTATCCTGAGATTAAACTCTTTCATCAACTTGTCTGCTGCAACACTTCCAACCAGCTCAGTGACCCCCAAACACATCTTAAACATACCGACGTGGACGATTTCCTCCTCCCTTTGGCTGAGACTGAACTCAGCCATTAACTGAAGTTGACTGGTTCAACTGTCACCAGCTCTGTGAGCCCGGAGGCTCCTCCTAACCGTCTTTCATGCTATGCCCCGCTAAGCCTCCCTATGTAAGGAATCGGGGAACACGCCCCATCCTTACCTGCCTCATCTCAGATCCCCGCTCTCCTTACAGAACGCGCACGCACCCGCGGTTCTTCTATGTGTGCCACGGAGCTCGGTCCTGCCCCCGGTCGCGTCGCGCACCTCTCTCTCACGTGGCGCATACACGTGCCGGCATGCGCCGCTCTCCAGCTGCGAGTCAAGACTATATAATCCTTGTCTGTGTCCTGAACCCTTCCCTGCTTCCACAGAGGCCGCGCCTCCGCTCCGCCCCCTGCCTTATCTCCCCTACAGGAAGTGACTTCAAGCATACTGAAGCAAGTGACACCATCTTGCTTTCTGGAAAATCCTGCCCTCTTACTCCTGAGAAGAAGTAAGCCTCACTCTCACTCTCATTATCAACAGCTGCTGCTGCTCCTTATATAACAGGCAGTTGCTATCTGCCCTGTGTCATGCAAAGTACTACTCCAGTACTCTATGCCTCCTGTTCCTGTCATCGCATGCTGTGTCCTGCCTGGATTTCCACTGGGACTTCTACTTGCTCTCCTTTGGCTTTTCGGAAGACTGGGACATTACTCTTTCTATTACTGAGGTTAGTTTACCGCTGTGGGTAGTGTAGAACCAGCTGAATAGGGTTTACCTTGACGTGGTAGCAGGCTTACAATACTTTGGCCAAAGCGTTTAACTAAAAAAACCCTTGCTTTGAATTAATATTGCTTTTCTCTTCAGTTACTGGCACTGCCTTTAAGGAGGCTGGACGTCCTCCAGGAAGCAACCAACCATTGTAACCTTGTGCTCTTGACTCTGCTCTACCTTCTCTTCTTACCTGTGGCATCTCACACCCCTGTGCTGGTGCCTGAGAGTGTGCGCGTCGCCGCTCTGCTAACAGAGCACGTGCGCACGTGCAGCTGGCTCAGCTGTGCCACGGAGCCCGGCTCCATTCCTCTGGACACGCTGCGCTTCTCTGTCGCACGCGGCGCGCTCACGTGACGACGTGCACCCCTCCCCAGCTGCGCGGCAACTTTCTCCTATCTCGTGTCTCCTGCGGCTTCCCCACCTTGCTACCGGTCCCCCTCCTTGTCTTGGCTTGTGCGAGGGAGCACAAGCGTTACACCCTATAGCCTGGCAGAAAATGAATATCTCGCCACTAAAATCCACCAGCACCGCAGGATCCCTGATAGAAGTGTGCCAATCCTCCCTCCAATTCCACCATGTAGATAATTGGAGATCCCCACCAAATAAGTGGGGTCTCAGCCCGCCCAACCCAGTTGGGATATGTGGGGTCTCTGCCCCCCCCCCCAACCTAGTGGGATATACGTGATGACCCTGCCCCCCCCACCCATCCCAGTGAGGATATGCGTGGAATCCCAGTGGGGGTATAAATGGGGTCTCTTTTCCCCCCCATCCCTATGGGGACTCTGACCTCCCCCATCCCAGTGAGGTATACGCAGAGTCACTGCCCCGCCATCTCCGTGGAGGTATAAGTGGGGTCTCTTCCCTCCTCCATCCCAATAGGGGTTGTAAATTGGGGGGGGGAAGGGGGGTAACACCGGGGCCAAGGACCTCCACTTACCTCCCAGTCATTTGCATTTCTGCACTAGCGCTGCCCTGGGGGCACAGGTGGGTCTTTATGCCTCCGCCAGAGCCACTCGAGGCCCAGACTACCTCAGCCGCTCCAGCATCTCACCTGCCTGCGGGTGGCAATAATCCGGCCTGCCAGCCGCCGATGTGGGGGCCGACCAGCAGCACCAGACTGAGTAACTTTCCTGGCGAGGACTGACGTTCCGCCTGTGCACGGGATTTAAATAACCTCCCCCCGGCCCTTCACCGAGCCCCGGCGGTCATGTACCCTGCAGCCTTAGGGAATCAGTGCTACTGTTTGTTAATTATAAAGGCTGCTTGTGATATTGAGATGCAGAAGAGGAGTTTGCCCAAACATCGCTCAGCCACTAAAGTCTGTTGAGGTTACCGCAGGGAATTAATGTTACATTACCTAAACTAGCCGTTACTCACACCCAGACCCACGATTAGGGCTTCTACTGGGGATGGGTGGGGGTGACACCACAGCTAGGTAGGGTTTAACTAACATGGCGTTATTTCTGTCTCCTTTTCTATCTTTTTTGAACTTGAGTCAAGCTTCTATTTCAGGGTCTGGATGAGAGTAAGGCCAAGACGCTAAGGTCACACTATAGGAATCTAACGCAACATTGCGCTACCCACTTAGATTGTGAGCTCTTCGGGGCAGGGATTTCCTTTCCGATTGACTGACTGTTTCTGTTTGTCACATTTATTGTATTATAATTCCCTGTTTTGTAAAGTGCTGAGTACCCTGGGTGGCGCTATATAAATAAAGTTATACGTACAAAGATGTATGTATGTTTGTACATCTTTATTTATATAGCAGCATCCAGGTACACAGCGCCTTACAATACAAATGACATAATATTATAACACATCATGGCAATAAGCTATTCAGATATAACACAATAGGAAAAGGAGTCCCTGTCCCAAAGAGCTTACACTCTAATTGACTGTATATATATAATTTGACGGTACGCCTATGCTAATGAGATACACAATGTACCTTATTTTTGCTTATAATTAGCTGTAGATATGCGTTAACTTCAGTGAAAATAACCGTCCATTACTGTTTTAGGAAACATCATTGATTTAACAAGGTTTTGGGGTCTGAGTTCCAATGTTTATTTTCGGCATACATTTGCTGGTACGTTAACATAGTGCTATTCCTACATTTATCCACTAGATGGCGGTCATGTGCAGTTCATGGGTATCTCCACAAAGGTTAAGCGGCAGTATGATAAGAGTCTCCATTCTCATTGCCCACGTTATTCCCAAAATAACATCGCTTAATGTTCTGACACACAAACGCACAATGAAACGGACACATACACAATAATAAATCAATGCATGCACACGGGCAACACAGCCACAGTTTAAGCCAGTGGCTTTCTAATTCTTATGGTCTGTTAAAACAAGATATCGGTGAATTCTTTCGCCAAATTTAGAATTCACTAAAAAAACGCCAAATTTTCAAATATTCACGGACGCAAAATGGTATGAAACGTCTGTAACTGCCGCTAATGTTTTTTTTTTTACATTGAATTTTTTTTTTTTAATGGAACATTTGTGAATATTCAAACATTAACAAAGTTATGGTGGGTAAAAAAAAGTGACAAAAACCCTCCAGTGTACAGTGTCCGGTAAATAAAAAAAATCTCACTTGCGTTGCATTTGCATGTCTCAGACACGTCTGCAGCTCTGTCGTTCCCCCGTTATCGCTTGGCAAACACTGCTTCTGCTGCAGCCATGGATTCTGGGTAATGACATGCAAATTAGCACCCACAGCGTCACTCTACTTCTTGTGCATTTTAAGAGGGGGCGCTGTTAAAATGGATAAGAAGAGTGCCTCACTGCGAGTGCTCATTTCCATGTCATTACCCAGAATCCCCAGCTGCAGTGGGACCATGGTATGCAAAGAGATAACGGGGAAAGACAGAGTTGCGGACGTGCCTGAGATGTGGGAATTTTTTAAATAATACTGAATATTCCAAAAAAAATTGAAAAATAAATACGTTGGAAATAAAATACAACTGGGCAGCCTTTTCGCAGCGGACACACACAGTGACCATAGCTCGTACAGCAAAATTGGACAATTTCGCAGACATTTGGGGCCCTGAAAGCTCCTTCAAAACATTAGCAAATTTGAAGAAAACAAACTAGTGAATCGACTGCATTGTAAGCACCGGCACCCTTATCCCATATACGTGTAAGTAGCATTGCTGAAGAGCGGCTAATATGTTTCAATATTAGTTTTCTATTTTGTATATCATGTATAACATTGCAGTATAACATTTAATAACCTTTACATTTATCAAATAAACATGTTTGGGTTTTGAAGAATTAAAGCTGCAGACCAAGTAATAACCTACATGTGTTTATTTATTTATTTAAATAAATCAGTTCTGTACTGTGAGAAAATACTTGTAGCATTAAAAAAAAAAAAAAAAACAGCAACTCTGAAGGACATTTTTAATGTATTATAATGTAACAAGCATTTTTTGTTTCTATAGCAACCATTTACAAAGTCACATCCTCTTCTGAACCAGCCGCAGGCACACCCCTTTTTGAGCCCTGCCCTCTCTCCAGCAGTGCACCTATTGTATCTAGTGACTGCCGAGTCACATGATCTTCCCCACAGAACTTTGCATCTTTGGTCCTCTTCTGCTGCGCTGACAGCCATTTAGTGAACCCCGAGCCGAATCTTCGCTGATCGATCAGCAACTTAGCTAATCACTTATCATTGTGGGGATTGTATTGATGCACATATTAAAGAGGGGGAAAAAAATAACCTTTATTAGGTGCTTTTTGTTGGGGGGGGGGGGGAGGACCAAGAACCCCAATGACCTCAACATACACAGCTGGGAAGAGAAGAGCATCAGCCTGTGCAGATATTGCCAAAGGTGAACAATAATAAACCATCACCAGGACAGTACGCTCAGCCCTGTATATATTTCTCTGTAGGACGTTATATACGGGGTGGCTGTATTGTCCTTGTTGCTGTATGATAAGGCAGCACTGTGACCTAGTATGGGCCCGGTGTGACGCCCGGTGTGACGCCCAGGCACCGGGACTCTGATGCAACACCCTGTCTTTCACCTCCCCCTCTATCCCAGGACAGGACATTGAATCGGCACTGTAATCCCGGATGGGGTCACTGGTACACCAAGATTACCTTTCCACCTAGTAGCCCCAGTGATGGCTTCTTATTGTCCTCCTTTGGCCACATCCCCTCAGGCTGACTATGGAACTCCCAATACATTGTCGATATGACATACAAGGACTTGCCTATGGACAGGGAGGTCCAAGGTTCAGTACCTTGATGTCGGTGCATCTTGAGAAACATGAAATTGTTGGGGTTGTGCTACTGTACATGTTCTTGACCGAGATCTGGCCCCATCTGTGTTCAAATATTATTTCCCTTCACCTTCTCTTATCCCAAATATTCTCGGAGGGATATTATTAATGTTAATATGGATCTTGGTATTACTCGAGACAAATACTCCATCAATTCTCTACTCATAAGGTGTAAACGCTGGTGTTTACTTACCACGTGTCTCCTGATCCCGGCTCTTATACATTTGGTGTAAAGATAGCGATGTAACCATTTCCCCAAGGTGTTAGAAAACGTTCACTTCCAGCGTTTGAGGACGTTGCACGGTAACGGTATGTAGGGGAGCAGTTTCCAGCTGCCATGTAGGGGAGCAGTTTCCAGCTGCCATGTAGGGGAGCAGTTTCCAGCTGTCCGTCTTTTTCCCTTGGCATACTGTGGGGTGTCACTCTTGTGTTGTAGCTTGAGAAGTCCAAACGTTTGCACTAATAAAACTTCTTTCAGCTCTATTTAAAAGTCGCCGTGAGGGCCTACCGTTTATATGCTATTAATTACTACTCAACCCAGGTGAGTTATCACTGTTCTGCTGCTGTTCTACTTAATTATTAATTAATAGATCTTATTGCCGACTCATCAGGCTATTGTTAACAGAACTGTGTGACCAGTCCCAGGCAGTACAGGATCCTGAGCTTGAGGGGGGAACACACGCTTAATAATCCCCCAAACTGCCCCTCAGTGTGTGCAGGCAGCATGGGGGGGGGGGGGTATAGCTGTCACTCACTGCGGGAGCTTCCAAAGTCACACCCCACAATGCCTTGCTGCAAATTATTGCAGGGAGTGACTTCGGAAGCTCGTGCTGTAATTCCACCCACGCTAAGGTGCAGTTTGGGGCCTTACTAAGTGTGCAGTCCCCACACGGGCCCAGGAACCCGCTATACAGTATGATCCACCATTACATTATTATTTTGGAGAACATCTTGGAGACACCTTTCCAACTCCTAGGTGTTCCTAAAACCCCTGTTGGGAATCGCTGATCTACAGCACTAGAAGAGAGAACTCAAAAAGTATTGTTGGAACCTCCAATAATAAGCGGCTTGTTTCCACTCCATGAGGCTGCCGTTGGCTATTGCCGCCGGTGCAAGCCGGCAGTGCCGGTGCTCGCAATGCATTGTCTAAGGTTGCAACCCCTTTGGTCGCCAATGGCTCCGAGGGCAGCAGGGGCAGACAGCACAGTCTAAGACACGTGACTTGGGTGCCAGGTCTATCGTAGTTTCATCATCTCTTGGGAGAAGGAGTTTTGAGGGACGTGAAGTGTTGGAGATATTCGGCATCATCGTACACTGCAGCATGTTACAGAAGAGCAAACACAACTATATATAGTCCTTTCTTTCTTTTTTTTTTGTCTCCCTATGCAGATTTAAACCTTCTGGTTGCTATGAGATTTTTGAAAGAAAGAATAGAAAAGCTTGTTCATTTCTGGCTAAAAATAGAGCAACAGAGTATCGTAGCATGAGTAGCAAAGTCAGTCGCCATGGCAACATACGAACCATTTAGCAGTAACGCAGGCAGTAAGGCTGCTGCTTTCTGGGATGAAGTATGAATACAAGACTTTGACATTGTGAATTAGGATGAATGAGCCGTAAGCGTATATCTCCCACCCTGTTACCCCATTGGGCGCCAAAACGGCCTGTCCCGTACTGATCCTGCCCTGCATCAACGTTGAAACATCACGGTAAAGGCGCAGCTCTACGTAGCCAGCCAGAAAATAACCTTTTGTACAGAACGGTCTAATTGGCTGAACTAAACAAATCGAACTGTGCTAATAGCAAAGATTTGTGTGTTGTTTTTTTTGGGAGGGGGGAATTTGTTACACATTGTATTTTTCTGGCCCTCTGAATGAGGGAGCGTTTGTCACTAGTGTTTTCTTTCCCCTTATCCCCCCCCTGTCCTTATCAGAGAGGTAATAAAGATAAGGGGAGGGGGAGAGAGGGGGCTCTGCCTGTGCAAACTCTTGTATAACACACAGTGACGTCAGACAGAAGGGAGCAGCCGGAGTCTCCGCTCACTATTGTTACAAAATAACTTTTGAAATTATTTAAAAAACTTGTAGGTGTCAATGTACGTTAAAAAATGAAAAAAAATCAATCACCCAATGTGACCCCTTAACAAGGGCGTAGCTACCGCCCGAGGGGTCTGGGCATGTCCCGGGGGCCCCAGCTTGGGAGGGGGGCCCGATGGGGGTCTGGTCCCTCCCTCCGGACTCTTGATGCCCCCCCCAAGTGGTTACAGAGGTCCCACGTTCTGTAACAGAGCTGCCCTCCTCCATGATGTTGTGGCGTCATGTGACTCGGCATCGTCATGGCGATGCACCACCATGATGTCTCCCAGGGGCCCATTAAGGCATAGTTACGCCACTGCCCCTTAAACATGTGTGTGGTGTTAGTGTACTTTAATCCTAGGATGGCTTGCCTTCATTGACACATTTCAGTTGCTTCTGTATCAGGGAGACTCTGTGGTTGCGATTTCCCCTCACAGAATCTCTTGCTTGTCTCATCCTCACTATTTCATCCGTCCTTCCTCCCAAGTGAGGGCAGTGACATCATCAGACTGGAATGAAAGCTTCCTCTAATTCTCTCTGCCATGCAGTTCTATCCCAGGTAAGCATGGGGTTTTCAAAGGGTCTTTCTCCAACTTAGGTTCAAGGACGTTTAGGAGGGGCTCTGCTTAGCAATGTTTAATAAACCTACAGTTGGGTTTCCGGTGGCAAGTTGAGCCTTTCTGGGATCCCGAGAAGATGCTGACGGTTATTTCCCGGTATTTCCATCCGGATAAAGTTGCGGCTTCGTATTGCTCTGCGTAATGCAGGAGACGTAAACCCTGTTTTGTTTCTCATGAAGGAACACAACCGGCAGTACCTTCTTCGCTAAAGAACCAGTGGGTCCCGGACCTGAAATTAACGCGGTTTAGCTCTGGGGACCTCCTACTTCCCACCTAAAAAAAAAAAAAGGGGGAGGGCCAAAAAAATAATAATACAACAATCAGAAGGAACTGCTCCTTTAAGAGCCCCCTCCACGTCTGTTTTTGTCATTTATGTATACATGTATGTATGTATGTATGTCTGTCTTTATTTATATAGCACCATTAGTGTACAGGGCGCTTCACAGCAGTAATACACGTGACAATCATATAAATAACAAATAATACAAATAACAGATCATGGGAATAAGTGCTTCAGACATAAAAGTAACATTTAGGAAGAGGAGTCCCTGCTCCGAAGAGCTTACAATCTAATTGGTAGGTAGGAAGAACGTACGGAGACAGTAGGAGGGAATTCTGGTAAGTGCGTCTGCAGGGGGCCAAGCGTTATGTATGAGGTGTATAGTATTAGCCACAGTGCTTCTCATATGCTTCTTTAAGCAGGTGTGTCTTAAGGTGGGTCTTAAAGGTGGATAGAGGGGGTGCTAGTCAGGTATTGAGGGGAAGGGCATTCCAGAAGTGTGGGGCAGTCAGTGAGAAAGGTTAAAGGCGGGAGAGGGCTTCAGATACAAAGGGGGTAGAGAGAAGACATCCTTGAGCAGAACACAAGAGTCGGGATGATGCATAGCGAGAAATTAGGGCTGAGATGTAAGGAGGGGCAGAAGAGTGTAAAGCTTTAAAAGTGAGGAGGAGAATTGAGTGCGAGATGCGAGATTTGATATGAAACCAGAAGAGGGATTTCAGCAGGGGAGACACTGAGACAGATTTAGGAAAGAGTAGAGTGATTCTGGCAGCAGCGTTTAGGATAGATTGTAGGGGAGACAGGTGAGAGGCAGGAAGGCCGGACAGCAGGAGGTTACAGTAATCAAGACGGGAGAGAATGAGGGCTTGAGTCAGAGTTTTAGCAGTCGAGCAACAGAGGAAAGGGCGTATCTTTGTCATATTGCAGGGGGGGAAGCGACAGGTTTTAGATACGTTTTGAATGTGAGAGAGGAGTCGAGTGTGACCCCTAGACAGCGTGCTTGGGCTAATGGGTGAATGATAGTACTTCCAACAGTAATGTGGAAGGAGGTAGTAGGGCCAGGATTGGGAGGAAGTATGAGGAGCTCTGTTTTTGCCATGTTAAGTTTAAGTCGGCGGAGGGCCATCCAGGATGATATCGCAGAGAGACATTCAGAAACTTTGGTCTGTATAGCAGTTGTAAGGTCAGAGGTAGAAAAGTACATTTGAGTGTCGTCAGCAAAGAGGTGATATTTAAGCCCAAGAGATGTGATTAGGTCACCTAGAGAAAGTGTGTACAGAGAAAAGAGAAGGGGTCCCAGGACAGAGCCCTGGGGTACCCCCACAGAGAGATCAATAGAGGAGGAGGAGGTGCTAGCAGAAGAGACACTGAAAGTACATTGAGAGAGGTAAGATTAGATCCAGGATAGAGTTTGTTACGAATACCAAGAGTATGGAGAATGTCAAGGAAAAAAGGGTGGTCCACGATATCAAATGGTATAGAGAGGTCGAGTAATATGAGCAGAGTGTAATCACCTCTGTCTTTAGCAGCATGGAGGTCATTAGTTATTTTAGTGAGGGCTGTTTCAGTCGAGTGAGCAGTGCGGAAGCCAGATTGTCATCCTGGGGGCAGTCACATTTACGCATAATTTCTGCACTCTGGTCCTACCTGACTCAGAGACTGGAAAGGGTAATTGATGGTGTCACGTATTGAGAGGGGGAGGGGGGAAGAAGTGTAAGTTGAACCCTCCTATAAATTTCGGAAAAATGGATCATTCCAGCTATGTGACAGGGCGTGGCAGTTTCAAGCTCTATCGGCCAATCAAAGTGCTCCGTGAAAGGCACCTGTTACTACAAGATAAGACCGGCATCCGACCTTGATTTACAACAGACAGCGAGTCTATAAGAGTCATTTAGTATAGCGTGTGATACATTGCAATACACAGCCCTGCATTGGCATGGTAACCACCACCCTGTGTTACAAAAGAACCAAGGACTCTTCTGTTTCTCTATATATGTTCCTTTATTATGTCCATTTCTAGCCACAATAAGGATACAGGGTTTCTAGTTTAATTACATGAAAAAACACCCATTCAAATGAAATAATTAATAAATAAATTATAACAGAAGTACAGTATAACCCTTTGAGTGGAAGAGGAACCATCGCTGATGATGGGACAGGTGGGCTCTTCTCTTCCGTTCAGATGACGCTCATCGCTCCACCGGATCTCCCCTAGAAAACAAGCACACAGCTCATTACACAGTTACTATATCACAGGACCCCTGCAGTGAGACCTCGTGATGTGGTAGCGACGTCATGAGGCACTCAAGGGGTTAATGAAACATATTATTATTATTATTATTACATTAGCATTTCAACCTACACTAGGTAGCAATGTTTAATTTTTAAGGTCAGTCAAAAATGTTTAGGCCTACCGGGTGGGTAGCGGGATTGGTTAACCCCATTCATTACCATAGTGGTTACCACTGCTATGGTAGTGAAGGGGTTAACTCCTCCTGCAACCTTCCCGGTAGGCCTAATCACCCACCCTGGTGCTACTACTCCCTTCATCCACTCCCTCTGCCCCCCAATAAAAAGGCTATTGAAGTTGAACCCTTCATTGCCTTAGTGGCTAGCCGCTAAGGTAATGAAGCTGCTTTAATAAAAAATGTAATACTAGTGTACGTGAGCAGGGGGTCTCCAGGGCAGAACCGCATTGATTTCAGGTCTGGGGACCCCCTGCTTCCAGAGTTACAGGCCTCGGTATGGAGTGCCGGTATCCCCATGCATTGTTTAAATGTCTCGCGTCACGTGACCGGGACATTTAAATGCATAGGAGATACCGGCACCCCATAACGGGGCCTGTATCTCGGGAAGCAGGGGGTCACCGGACTTAAAATCAACGCGGTTCTGCTCTGGAGACCCCCTGCTCACGTACACTAGTATTAACATTTTTATTAAAACAGTGTGATCGCCTGTGAGGGCTGTGCAGGGAGAGGCGGCTCTCTCTGTGCAGGGAGATCGCCTGTGAGAGCTGTGCAGGGAGAGGCGGCTCTCTCTGTGCAGGGAGATCGCCTGTGAGG